>JADRCD010143374.1:0-36537 GCA_019843815.1 Montemys delectorum | reverse complement strand
CACACACACACACACACACACACACACACACACACACACACACACACACACATATATGCAGGAATCCTGCCTCCCTTGCTATAGCCTCTGAATAACACCTTTAGGACAAAACAAGCAAGAAGAAGTTAGGGATGAGGTATTCCAATCACAAAAGAACACACATGGTATACATTCTCTGAGAAGTGGATATTAGCCCAGAAGATCGGAATACACAAAGTACAATCCACAAACCACAAGAAACTCAAGAAGAAGGAAGACCAAAGTGTGGATACTTTATTCCTTCTTAAAAGGGGGAACAAAATATCCAGAAGGAGTTGTAGAGGCTAACTATGGAGCAGAGACTAAAAGAAAGACAATTCGGAGACTGCTCCACCTGGGAATCCTTCTCATATTCAATCATCAAATCGAGACACTATTGTGGGTGCCAGCAAGTGCTGGCTGACAGGAGCCTGATATAGCTTTGTCCTGAGAGGCTCTGACAGTACCCGACTAATAAAGAAGTAGAGGCTCACAGCCATTCATGGGACTGAGTACAGGGTCCCCAATGAAGGAGCTAGAGAAAGGGCCCAAGGAGCTGAAGGTTTTATAGCCCCTTAGGATGAACAACAATATGAACTAACTAGTACCCTCAGAGTTTCCAGGGATTAAACCACCAACCAAAGAGTACACATGGGGGGACTCATGGCTCCAACAGCATGTGTATAGCAGAGGATGGCCAAGCCTGTCATCAATGGGAGGAAAGGCCCTTGGCCCTGTGAAGGTTCTATGCCCCAGTGTAGGGGAATGCCAGGGCCAGGAAGCAGGAGAGGGTGGGGTAGTGAGCAGGGGGAGGGGGCAGGGAACAGGGGTTTGTTTTTGTTTTTGTTTTTGTTTTATTTTATTTTATTTTTTTTGGAGGGGAACCTGTTAAAGGAGATATTGTATGACATGTATATAAAGAAAACATCTAATAAAAAAAAGAAGAAGAAATTAAAGATACCTGAGAGAGAGACAGCTGTCTATCAAAGTAGGAAAACACAGAAGCTTGGGATTTGGACATAACTGGGTAATATAATTATATGAAGTTATATAACTTCTATATCTGTAAAATAAAGATCATAGATGTTTTCCAATTAATTGTTAAATTTTACCAAAGAGTGGTTATTATAAAACCAATAGTATAGGGAATCCTGAATGAATATCATATGCAAAAGATCATGATGTTAGTTTTTTTTTATTTTCTTTTTTTTAATTAAATTAGTCTATTTTTTACACTCTATATTCCATTTCCCACCCCCCACCCTCGATCCACTCTTCAACTGCTCCACATCCCACACATCCTCCATGTGGATGCCCCCAACCCCTACCTCACCTGGCCTCTAAACTCCCTGGGGCCTCCAGTCTCTTGAGGGTTAGATGCATCACCTCTGAATGAACACAGACCCAGAAGTCCTCTACTGTATGTGTGTTGGTGAATGCTGCAGATTTGGTGGTCCAGTGTTTGAGAGATCTCGGGGATCCAGGTTAATTGAGACCGCTGGTCCTCCTACAGGATCGCCCTTTTCTTCAGCTTCTTCCAGCCTTCCCTAATTCAACAACAGGGGTCAGCTGCTTCTGCCCGATTGTTGGGTGCAAATATCTGCATCTGAGTCCTTCAGATTGCTAATTGTTGGGTCTTTTGGAGGGCAGTCATGATAGGTCCCTTTTTGTGAGCACTCCATAGCCTCAGTAATAGTATCAGGCCTTGCGACCTCCCCTTGAACTGGATCCCACTTTGTGCCTGTCACTGGACTTTCTTTTCCTTAGGCTCCTCTCCATTCCCATCCCTGTAATTCTTTCATACAGGAACAATTACGGGTCAGAGATGTGACTGTTGGATGGCAACCTCATCCCTCACTTGATGTCCTGTTTTCCTGCTGGAGGTGGGCTCTATAAGTTCCCTCTCCCTATTGTCAGGCATTTCATCTAAGGTCTGAATTTTTAAATGGTGATAACACTTGTTCCCACCAGGCCAATTGCAGCACTGTCCATGAGTGCAGTATAGTACAATACATGCAATTCATAAAAATTAAGCAGTACATACGTTATTATACTTATAGGAAAACCAATATCTTTCTTAGTTGTATAGAAAAAAAATCTCATTTTGAAAGTATATTTATTAATTTATTTATTGTGTTCATATATGTTGTATACATGTGGTCAGAAAGTAGTTTGAAGGAATCTCTTTGTACTCTGTAGGCCCTGGGAATTGAACTTAGGCCGTCATGCTCCAGTGAAAGTATCTTTAACCACACAACCATTTCTCTGACTCAAAGATGGAAAACATCTTCTCAGAAATCCACCAGTAAATTATGAAATGGTTAGTGTGACCGACTTGTTTTCTTCTTCTGATTGGTGAAGTAGTCTACTCTTCTGTGATGCCTAGCCTCTTTACATGCTAATAATCATTTTCTCCACTGCTTACCTAACCAGATACTGAATGACATGGAGAAAAAAGAATTGGGACTAGGAAAATTTGAAAATCTGACTTCAACTCCTGAGTCCCATATTGTTGAAGGAGAGAACCAATACAAATCATCCTCTGTACACTGTGAAATACACACACATGCACAAATACACACATGCACAATCACACACTCAGACACAAAGTAAAGTAATAAATAATACATAATAATCTTTTAAAAGAATTGTAACACACTGTGGTACAATTTTACTACAAATATTTTCCATTTTAAAAGTTCCCAATGCTAAAAAATAAAACGGGAGTATTTATTTTAGCCACTAAGTTTTGAGTATATGAAATAATTTACAATGTCAAGAAGTAAATAAGCCAGATATAGCAGTACTCAGAAATCAGAAAAATCATTATTTTGATATCGGCCTGGAAACTATACACTTCCCACAAACCTTTAAAATCACCTGTGTTCATGTACAACTGACGTCAGACCTACTTTGTGACATGTGCTGATAGCAGCTAATAAACCGTCAATATGGTAGAAAAATTAAAACCCACATACACTAGTTGATGCATAAACAACAAATAATATCCAGCTAATAAATAGGCATATATGCATATTTATAATGCTCTGTCATTGCAAACTGAGTTCTTAGTTAAAAGAAAAACAAATTTTCAGGCAGTGCAGGTTTCCAAAGGCAGAAATCCACGCGCCATCTGGGACTTCTGGCTTATTGCTCATAGTTAACATAATTACATAGGTGAGACCAAAAATCTGTACAATATGGTACTGAATTTCTCATAAATGTGTTTTTAAAAATCTTCTTGTTTGTAGAAATGAGAACTCTATCCTCAAATGTCATATAAGAGTATAATGTGTATTCATGCTGAGACTGAAGAATACGACTCTCGGTTCATCTATAAGGAGTACACGGAACTATTTATGATTGTACACAAATGGTCCTTAACCTGATAGTTGCAGTAAAAGAAAAAGAATATCTGCCATCTACACATTTCAAAGACACTGTATTCTCTGCTTTGGGCACAATCCAGATACCCTGATGTCATCTAAAGGGAAAAGAATCCAAGGATAGTAAATGAAGCTAATAAGTGTCCCCTAAAGTACATAAGTGATGGTGTGTGGGTCTGAGCCGTCTCCTGAGGGCTATACCTCCTAGTCATCAAGTTTTCCTACTACAAACTATTTTGCTCATAATAAAAGAATCACATATTTTATTTAAAATAAATATTTCTCATATGTTATATTATTGCTTTCTATTTGAATGACAAAGTCTTAACTGGCTATATATTTTCTGGAATGAAACATGATTTCCTGTTATCTTGAAACCACCCACAATGCTTTCCCTGAAAATCCCTCTACACCCCAAATTAACTTTGAGGTATTTAGATCACAAATGACCAATCAGTCTGAAGACCCTTGTACACCTGAAGGGAAATATGTAAAATCAGGCTTTGAACTTGAGGTAGCAGTGCAAGGTCATATGGGAATCTTGAGGTGACCCTACGTTTGTTTTCTTGGGTCATAGTCTCATTAAAATAATCAGAAGTCAGATCAAGGGATCAGAATGTACTCTGAACTAGCTAGTGCTGCTTCTGAGATATAAATAAAAGCAAAGCTTAATTTCTTAGTCTCTTGGGGACTCTGTAACAAAATGTCATAAACTGGTTGCTTAAAGTGACAGGAATTCAATTATTACACTTCCAGGCACTAGAAAAGGCCAAAGTACTGGTTCATTGGGAATGTAATGAGGACTAACCTCTTGGTTCCTAAACAGTTTTCTCTCTGTAACCTGTCATAACAAGGCATGGTAAGTGGGTCTATAAGAACACTGGCCTATCATGAATGGTTTCACCTTCATGACCTCACCACTACCAAAAGGCCACACCCACTCATGCTGTTGTGTTAGAAGATTTCAGTACATAAGGATATAAGGGCCACAAACATTCAGACCAAAGCAACCAGGAGGTATGTGCTAAACTGAGAGTAGGTTATCGGTAATACTCCTGTAAAGATAAGCATGCAGCATCATGGATTACAAAGATGCTATCACTGAAGGAGATATGACACATGGCCCACAGGAAACTGTTTGCTGTGAGTTCTGTCTCTGGCTTGCTTCATCTCTATTCATGCTTGCTTTAAATGATGGCTCTGAAGTTTTCTTTCTTAGTCCAACATGAAGGTTTCTTTGGATCAATGAAACCTGTTCTTTATGTTTTAATCCTGGTTGTTGGGGTTTTAGACCATTTACTCCTATTTTATGGCTTACACATTTTTTTTACTTACACCTACGTTGTTTCATGCCTTTTATATTGCTTTCAGGAAAGACAAATACAGGAAGTCATTGTGAAGACATTGTTAACTAACAGCAATGGGGAAAAAAACCTTGATTTTTCAATCAAGAATCCAGAAGTAATTATATTTGTCTAGTATCAATTATTTAAGCTACCTGTTTGCATCATTGAGTCATACAAATTTTTATCTTAGATTATATTAGTATGAGCTAAGTGACTCAATCATTTCAAGCCAAACAAATTTCTAGATTGGTTTGTTGAAAATTCCAAATATTCTAAATTCCTGATGGACAGTAGCAGATTATAGGAAAACAGTAAGAGTCAACTCTTTATTTACCAAGAGATAGGAAGACTCAAGAGCTGCTTTGAAACAGTGTATTAATAACTCAAAATTAAATGTCTTGAATAGCACAGCCCAAGTCCACTTCCAGTGATTCATGTATTTAGCTGAACTTTTCCAACCTCAGAGTTGCTACAACTACACTTTGGGGAACTCCTGGAAGATCTAGATTCTGAGTTCATGTTCAAAGGGAATGAACAGATGGCAATCTCCTTTCTATGCCTTGCAATGAGTAATGATTGATCTTGAATTCTATTTGTTCTTTTTCAAATCTGGATAGAGAACAAAAATGTCCATGAGTTCTAATGAAATTCTCTGCCATGACATTTGGTACTTGTGGACAAATATTCCCACTAGTAATGTAGCACAAACAGAAACACAAAGGTATGTTTTCTATGTCAAAAGTAAATTGCTAAACCATCAGTTTACTTTCCAGCTTTTTTTTACGAATGGTTGATAAAGTGAGGTCTTATTTAGGAGATTTCAGGAATAAATAAATGACAGCAATCTTGGACCAAAACTATGCATCGAACTGAGTTGTTGGCAGAAAGTCTCATCCTTTAATTTTGAGATTTAGAACTAGGAAAGCAATGTCTGTCATTAGATTTTATTACAACCCCAGGCTTATCTTTTCGTGACAAGATAGTTCTCTTTGTATCTATGCATAAAGCAGCAAAGATTTGTGAAACACATGCTCCATTTGACTGCTAATTTGTTCAGGTTTGGTGTCATTTAGATTCCTGTATGAAAACTCTGTCATCTCTAGCTTCATAAGGCAGCACCTCAGGATTCTGCAAGATAGTGTCACTCTGAAATCTTTCATTTATTTGTAGATTTCAGAAACAACTTCAGATATCAATCTGAAGAAAATATTAATATATGGAGTCATTATATCTTCAAAAGCATGCTTAGTATTGAGTCATTCAAAGACATTCTAAATCATGGATAAAAGTACCATTCAAATGTTGATGTTTTAGCTCAGAGTTGTTTTGATTTGCATTTCCCTGATGACTAAGGATGTTGAACATTTCTTTAGGTGCTTCTCAGCCATTTGGTGTTCATCAGTTGAGAATTCTTTGTTCAGCTCTGTACCCCATTTTTAATAAGATTATTTGGTTCTCTGGAGTCTAACTTCTTGAGTTCTTTGTATACATTGGATATTAGCCCTCTATAAGATATTGGATTGGTAAAGATCTTTTCCCAATTTGTTGGTTGCCTGGTCAATAGGACACTGTTTGTCCTATTGACAGTGTCTTTTGCCTTACAGAAGCTTTGCAACTTTATGAGGTCCCATTTGTCAATTCTTGATCTTAGAGCATGAGCTATTGGTGTTCTGTTCAGGAAATTTTCCCATGTGCCTATGTGCTCGAGGCTCTTCCCTACTTTCTTTTCTATTAGTTTCAGTGTATCTGGTTTGATGTGGAGGTCCCTGATCCACTTGGACTTGAGCTTTGTACAAGGAGAATGGAATGGATCAATTAGCATTTTTCTACATGCTAACTGCCAGTTGAGTCAGCACCATTTGTTGAAAATGCTGTCTTTTTTGCACTGGATGGTTTTAGCTCCTTTGTCAAGGATCAAGTGACCATAGGTGCATGGGTTCATTTCTGGGTCTTCAATTCTGTTCCATTGATCCACCTGCCTGTCACTGTACCAATACCATGCAGTTTTTAATCACAATTGCTCTGTAGAACAGCTTAAGGTCAGGGCTGGTGATTCCTCCAGAACTTCTTTTATTGTTGAGAATAGTTTTCACTATCCTAGGTTTTTTGTTATTCCACATGAATTTGCAAATTTCTCTTTCCAATTCTGAGAAGAGTTGAGTTGGAATTTTGATGAGGATTGCACTGAATTTGTAGATTGCTTTTGGCAAGATGGCCATCTTTACTATATTAATCCTGCCAATCCATGAACATGGGAGATCTTTCCATCTTCTTCAATTTCCTTCTTCAGAGACTTGAAGTTCTTGTCATACAGATCTTTTACTTGCTTAGTTAGAGCCACATTAAGTTATTGTATACTATTTGTAACTATTGTGAAGGGTGTTGTTTCCCTAATTTCTTTCTCAGCCTGTTTATCCTTTGTGTAGAGGAAGGTCACTGATTTGCTTGAGTTAATTTTATATCCAGCTACTTTGCTGAAGTTGTTTAGGAGGATTAGGAGGATTAGGAAATTTTGGGGTCACTTAAGTATACTATTATATCATCAACAAATAGTGATAAGTTGACTTCTTCCTTTCCAATTTGTATCCCTTTGATCTTCTTTTGTTGTCTAATTGCTCTGGCTAGAACTTCAAATACAATATTGAATAGGTAGGGAGAGAGTGGGCAGCCTTGCCTAGTCCCTGATTTTAGTGGGATTGCTTCAAGTTTTTCTCTATTTAGTTTGAGGTTGTCTACTGGTTTGCTGTATATTGCTTTTACTATGTTTAAGTATGGACCTTGAATTCCTGATCTTTCTAAGTCTTCTATCATGAAGGGGTGTTGGATTTTGTCAAATGCTTTCTCAGCATCTAATGATATGATCATATGGTTTTTTTCTTTGAGTTTGTTTGTACATTGATGGATTTACACATATTGAACCATCCTTGGATTCCTGGGATGAAACCTACTTGAGCATGATGGATGACCTTTTTGATAGGCTCTTGGATTTGGTTTGCAAGAATTTTATTGAGTATTTTTGCATTGATATTCATAAGGGAAATTGGTCTGAAGTTTTCTTTCTTTGGTAGGTCTTTGTGTGGTTTAGTTATCAGAGTAATTGTGGCTTCATAGAACAAATTGGGTAGAGTACCTTCTGTTTCTATTTTGTGGAATAGTTTGAGGAGTATTGGTATTAGGTCTTCTTTGAAGGTCTGATAAAACTCTGCACTAACCTTATCTGGTCCTGGGCTTTTTTTTTGGTTGGGAGACTTTTTTGTTTTTGTTTTTCAAGACAGGGTTTCTCTGTATAGTCCTGGCTGTCCTGTAAACCCGGCTGGCCTCGAACTCAGAAATCTGCCTATCTCTGCCACCCAAGTGCTGGGATTAAAGGCATGCACCACCACTGCCTGGCTGGTTGGGAGACTATTAATGACTGTTTCTATTTCGTTAGTGGATATGGGACTGTTTAGATCATTTATCTGATCTTGATTCAACTTTGGTATCTGGTATCAGTTTGGAAAATTGTCCAGGTTTTATCCTGTTTTTTTGGGTTTTTGAGTATAGGCTTTTGTAGTATTTTTTGGATTTCCTCAGTTTCTGTTGTTATGTCTCCCTTTTCATTTCTGATTTTGTTAATTAGGATACTACCTCTGTGCCCTCTAGTTACTCTGGCTAAGGGTTTATCTATTTTGTTGATTTTCCAAAAGAACCAGCTCCTGGTTTGGTTGATTCTTTGTATAGTTCTTTTTGTTTCCACTTGGTTGATTTCAGCCCTGAGTCTGACTATTTCCTGCCTTCGACTCCTCTTGGGTGAATTTGTTTCTTTTTGTTCTAGAGCTTCAGAGATATGCTGTCAAATTGCTGGTGTGTGCTCTCTCCAGTTTCTTTTTGGAGGCACTCAGAGTTGTAAGTTTTCCTCTTAGGACTGATTTCATTGTGTCCCATAAGTTTGGGTATGTTGTGGCTTCATTTTCATTAAACTCTAAAAAGTCTTTAATTTCTTTTTTTATTTCTTCTTTGACCAAGTTATCATTGAGTAGAATGTTGTTGAGCTTCCACGTGTATGTGGGCTTTCTATTGTTTATGTTGTTATTGATTGAGGCCTGATTTGTGACCAATTATATGGTCAATTTTGGAGAAGGTACTATGAGGTGCTGAGAAGAAGGTATATCCTTTTGTTTTAAGATAAAATGTTCTATAGATATCTTTTAAACCCATTTGTTTCATAACTTCTGTTAGTCTCACTGTGTCTTTGTTTAGTTTCTGTTTCCATGATCTACCCATTGCAGAGAGTGGGGTGTTGAAGTCTCCTACTATTATTGTGTGTGGTGCAATTTGTGCTTTGAGCTTTAGTAAAGTTTCTTTTATGAATGTGGGTGCTCTTGCATTTAGAGTGTAGAGGTTCAGAATTGAGAGTTCATCTTGGTGGATGACTTTTCTTTGGGATTCTTCCTGACAATGAAGGGTCTATTTACAGGGTATTTACAGGATCTATGTTACACCTTCCAGAAATTCTAAAAATACCTGAACTACAGGGAAAAACTGGTGCTCTTAAAGTAAATTTAATTACATTTTTAATTACAAGAAAATACTCTCCTGTTTTAGACTGAAACATGCTCTTCTAATTTCATCTCCTAATCCCAAGGACCTTTAAACACATCAGTGTGCATAAATAATATAGCAAGAGGACTCCCTGAGTATGATTAACTGAAAGTAGTTGAGATGGAAAGATTATCCTATATTACATTGCTAGGCTCAAAATGTAACTATAGAGTCCATAGTAAAGAGATCTCAGAAGCTGAAAGGAGAGAAAAATTATGTGAAACGGGAGCAGCCAAGGGATGCAGATAGACACTAATATATAGTAGACACTAATATATATATAGTAGAAATACATGCTCTCTTGAAGCCTCTAGAAAGAACAAGCCCTAGTTACCAATATTAACTTCAGGATGCTCATACCAGACTCTGACCTTCAAAACTGTAAAGAAGTAAATTTGTACCATTTTTGACCACCAGTTTTGTGGTCCTTGGTGATAGCAGCTGTAGACACCTTACACAGCTCTGTTATAAACCATAGGTGTTTTATGAAGCCAGATCATTCCTTTTGCACCTATGCTCCACTAGCCCACAGCCTGAAACACTGAACAGTTACTTTTACCAAATGACAACTCTGTAAAACATGAAGCTACCCTGTACTGAATGGCGAGTGTGGTCAACCAACAGATTTCCAAGCAAGAAAATATGCTTGTGTCGATGTGATGTCTGCCTGTATGATAGTTACTCTTGTGCAACAAGGATGGCAGACTTCAAAGAAGGAATAATGGTAAAAGATCAGGCATTCTATTGGGCTAACACCCAAGGTTCACAATGCTATGGGAACATACATATCTGTACAGTTGGTATTTTTTATTAAATATTAAATGAGTAGAATTCAAATAATACTTTAAGATTAAAAAAGAATTATTTTAGAATAAGTTCGTAGTTATGGAGTAAGCATAAATATTTAATATTTAAACTCAACTCTAAGAGTGAAAGAATTCTGACAGAACATTTTTCAGCTCATTATAGAAGCTATAACTCTCATTAAAGGAATGAATTATAAAAGTATAACTGATTCCTTCAGTTTGAACCAACCATTTCAGGTCTGGAATAGTGGTTTTAAAAGTAAGAGCCACGCCATACTTTTAACTCTGAATCTTTTCTGAAGTTTTCCCCCATCTCCTACTTTTTGCCCATGCATCATTGCAAACTGTGCATCTATCACCATGCTTATTGATAGCTGTCAGTAGTGTCTTCCTGAGGAACCTAGGGTGCCAACAGCTGAAAAGGCCGTCAGGCCCAGTCTTAGACAAACAAAACTAACAATAAAATCAAATTGCAGATTTTCCAGTACATTCTGGGTGCTACCATCCAGTAGGTGGGGTGCTTGTCTCCTCTCTTGCTTTGGTAGACTGTATTTTTACATCACAAGCATGTTCTTTGACTGATGTACTTCTTGGGGGTCTATAACTTTGCATGGTAGGAATAAATAAAGGAGTATTATGAATATGAATGTCTTGCTAGAAGTTATAAGAATGTATGGAGAAAGCCTTTTAAAACATACTACATTTTCACCACATGCATATCCATTTGTCAAGTAGGACCTAAACAGGCTTTGCCTTGACTAGAACACTTATAGTCTAGGTCCATCTCTCCACTGTAGCTCTTAAGAAACCCCTCTTCTCTTTTTGCCCATTTTATGTTCCGAAAATGTACTGGAGAGAAAGCTTTTTGAGATCTACTATGGACATTGTAGAATCCCATAGAGATTTTACACATTAGACCTGCCTCAGAAATGTTTGGGGAAAAGTATACAAAAAATTATTTAGTCTTTATGAGATTTAAGCACGTATGGAACTAACAGACATGATCTCCTGGGTTCAAGCTCATGTTCAAATAGGATATGTGTTACATTGAGTTGGATGTTTTGAAATACATGTAATGAAGCTGATCAAAGACCGGGCTCACAGGGAAGGAGAGTAAAGGCTACCCAGACAAGAGTGACTATAGTTGGACTCTATTGTGGTACCTTGCAATTTCACTGCTACCTCCAATTATAGGGACTCTGTTCATCTTTGTATTTCTTTTTTGTTTTTAATTAATCATTCCATTTGTTTATATCTCAGTTGATATCCCACTTACCAGCTACCCCTCAAAAAGCCCCCCATCCCACAACCCCCCTCTTCCTTCCCTTTTGCCTCTATGAGGGTGCTCCCAGAGCCATCCACCCACCCTCTTCCACCCCACTCCTCCAGGGGCTCCCTACCCTGGGGCATCAAACATCCACAGGACCCAGGGCCTCCCCTCCCAATGATGTCAGATAAGGCCATCCTCTGCTACCTATGTATCTGAAGCCACAAATCCTTCCCTGTATACACCTTGATTGGTGGTCTAGGACCTGGGAGCACTGGGTGATCTGGCCAGCTGATGTTCTTCCTATGGGGTTGCAGTCCTCCTCAGCTCCTCCAGTCCTTCCACCAGCTCCCCACCAGGGTCCCTGGGCTAAGTTTGATGGTTGGCTCTAAGCATCCAATGTCTGCATTGGTCAGTTGCTAGCTGAACCTTCCAAGGAGCAGCCACACCAGGTTCCTGTCAACAAGTGCTTCTTGGCAACAGTAACAGTGTCAGATTTGGTGTCTGCAGACAGGATGAATCCCCAGGTGGGGCAGTCCCCAGAAGCCCTTCCTTCAGTCTCTGTTCCATTTTTTGTCCCTTCCTTTAGACTAGAACATTTCTGGGTTAAAAACTATGAGATGAGTATGTGGCCCCATCCCTCAACTGAGGCCATGTCTATCTACTAGAGGTGGTCTCTATTTCTTAAACTAGTCAATAAACATTACATCTCACCGGCTCTTCATCAAGGTTAATATCCTTAGAGTGAAAGAACACATTTACTTTGGTTTACATATACAGGAAGGTTTTTATCTCTTGTGCATGTTTAGAAGCAGTACCAGCTCTGTCCAGTAATCCAAGCAATTTCTAGGACTGTCATGGATGCTTGGGTCTGTCGTTTCAGAATTTTCACACCATGGCTCCCCAGACGTGTTCCAGAAATTTGAACCAAACCTTCTCCTTATAGTTTTAAGGAACTGCACCTGGCACCCAGTAAACCCCCAAGTAGCTGAGATCCTGAGAGTTGCCATCTGGAACCAGCTACCTAATTGCCCTCTCGTCTTGCTCTCATAATTGGTACACAGCCACATTTTGGAGAACAGTGTCACAAGACCCACCATGGAGGACCGTGACAAAGCTGAGAAAAAGGAAATCCAAAACTTTCACCAGACTAATGTTTATGAACATTTCACAATGTCAAATTATCTGCTAACTTGTTTCAAAAACATTTTTATAATTGTTTAACAGGCTGTACAAAATGTTAAAAAGAAATCTCTAATTATTCGTTTTCTAATGTCATTGTTCCTTTGCAGTGGCATGCACTGTGATCACTAGGAAATCTCAGAAAGTTCTACTTTGTTCTGTAATGAATGCCAAGTTGCAACAATCAGGAATGGAATTTTTAGGATCTTGAACGTACATAGACATTTTCCTTGTCTCTTAGCAAGTCTTATACCCAATTGTGTGATGTGTAAATTATAGACTGAGCCACTTCTTGTGGCACTGGTTTCTTGCCTGACTCTTTAACTTTTTCTTGTTCTTTTCCTCCTTTCTTCACGAGGCAATATATACCATCATTGTCAGATACTTTGGCTGAAAAGAAACCATTGTCAGTGATTAACACTGCTGTCACAATGAAACCAAGTGTCCAAGGTGGGGAGGGCAAGAGATTATTATGATACTTCTTAGACGTGTTTTTAATGAATTATATGAATTATAAAGGGTGAGTTCCAGCCAGCTGAATCCTACAAAGGAAGAAAGGAATACCACCATCCTGAAGACATTGTCTCTATCCTTTGCACAGCACTCAGAAGCCACCAAATCCATCATCACACTGGGGGTGGGGGTCACTCAGTCTTCCACATGTCATCTGCCTGCTGGCCAACCTCTTCCCCTAGACTTTTGAAGTCTTTCTGTTTTATTATGAGTTAAATCTCTCTTTGGTAATACTAGTTTATGTATTCTTTGACATGTTCTTACAGATAAAACATATCTTGATCACATCTGCCCTAACCCAACCCAAAGTTACCTTGTTGTATATAACAACCCTGCCTAGCAGAGTCTTGGTTTTCTTAAGTTTTTGAGAAGAGGTAAAGTCCTTGCTGCTCCTGCCACCATTCAGTGTGCATATCAGCAACAATGACCCCTGAGTTCCATGGAAAAATCAGCATGGGTTGAATGCATGTTGTCCTCCTAAAGCCAACGTTGAAATCTAATCACCATTATGATCATATCAGAGAATGAAGCCATTTGGACTTGATTAAAGTATTTCTCATGAAGCTTTCTTATAAAAGAGGACAGAGAGCAAAGCACCTGTAATTTCAATATGTAGGAGGCTGAAGGAGAAATAGTGTTCTAAGTTCAAAGTCACTTCATGTACCATATGAAATAAAAAGTACCAACTAACTATCAAGTACAAAGTGGGCTCACACTAGACACAGATTCTGAGAGTGTCTTGCATATGGGGATAAATGTCTACAACCATGAGAAATAAATATTAGTTGTAAAACTGTGGTGTTCTGTGATAGCAACCCTCTAAAATAACTGAGGTAATGGTGATGAGAGAAAAGGAGTCAAGTTTAGTATTTTAGACTCTCCAAAACAGAGAGGCGTGGGCCTGGACACAATCAGAGGATCATCTCCATAAGTGGATTGTGTCTCTGAAGAAAGACTCTGCAGTGTCACTCTACCCACTGGCGATATGGACCTTCCCCTCCCTATCCCCAACTCCAGCCACTAAGATTGACTTGGGCAAGTACAATTGCAGATACCTAAAAGTGTTCATGTTGTGATCCACCTGAGCAACAAATGTGTAACCTTCCACGGTGAGAGAGACTCTACAGGTGTGAGGAGGTGAAAAACTCTGAGATGTGATCACCCTGGGTTTTCCAGGTCTCCTCATCAATCTCATGAGTCCTTAAAAGAGGAGAGGAGGACAGACAGACAGTATGAAAGAAGCATATGGCTCACAATTGTAATTTATGAAGTGGGGAGGAGAGAGCAGTAACCAAGAAAGGTACCAAGTCCTAGAGGTGTAGAATGACCCCAAATCTCCAAGCCAGCAAGAATATGAGGACCTCAGCCCTAGAAACACAAGACCTGTATTCTGACAGCAATCCTAATGGCCCAGAAAATTGCTTCTTTAGAGTATTCAAAGAGGAAAGTAGTCTGCTGGCACCTTGAACTTAACTTAAGAGCTTAACTTAAGAGCTTAAACTTAACACTTGACTTAACCTTAAGAGTCAGATTTGCCAGAACATTCAGTCCAACCATGTATAGTCCTTGATTGGTGGTTGGGTCCCTGGGAGCTCTGAGGGTATTAGTTGGTAATTGTTGTTGGTCCTAAGGGGCTGCAAACCCTTCAGTTCCATAGAACCTTTCTCTAACTCCTTCATTGGGGACCATGTACTCAGTTCAATGAATGTAGGGGAATGCCAGGGCCAATAAGTGGGAGAGGGTGGGGTGGCAGGCATGGGGAGGGGAGAGGCAAAAGGAGTTTGTTCTTGTTGTTTTTGTTTGCTTGTTTGTTTGTTCGTTTTTTTGGAGGGGAACCTGGGAAAGGAGAAATTTACATGTAAATAAAGAAAATATCAATCAATCAATCAGTCAATCAATCAATCAATCAATAAATAAATTGTTTAAAAAAAGAGTCAGATTTGCCTGGACTCTAGACTGTAATATCTTAAATTCTCTGTTTGCTGTAAGCTAATAAGGCTCTGGTAGTATCAGGGTTTGGGAGAGGGCCGTGGTGCATGTATAGGAGACTCACTTTGGTTGTTTTTCTCTTTCTTTGCTTCGTTTTTTTAGTTTTCAAATAGAATATCTCACTTGGAGCTCACAGATGCAGCAAAATGAGGTGCTCACTGAGCTCCAGAGATATTTCCAATTCTGCCTCCCCTGCACTAGGATAATATTTCTAGGCCACCATATATATGTATTTTACATGGGGGTTGGGGATCATCATTTAGTTCTAGTGTTTACATCTTAGCATTTGGCTGCCTGTGCTATCTCTAATAGCCTGTTCAAGGCTGCCATAGGAAACCAACATATGGATTCTCAAAAGTCTAGGTAAGAAAATGCAATAATATAAAAAGCAAGTATAACCAGTTTCCTTGTGTCCTGGTGCAGTGTGTACACAGACACCTTACTCTGGACTGTTAAAGCCTGGGCACCTGTAGAAGGAACAAAAACTTCGCCATGTGTGAGTCCAGTTACAAGGAAGCTTCTCTCTCTAGGAACACATTCTAAAATTGTTTTGTTCCAGATTGAGAATATTTCTTAGCAGCAAGATCATGCTAGCACATCATTCTTTTGACAAGGACTCTCTCTCTGTGTGTGTGTGTCTCTCTCTGTCTCTTTCTCTCTCTCTGTCTCTGTCTCTCTCTCATATATACACATACACACACACACATACCCATATATGTGTGTTAGAGAGAGAGGGTGTGTATGTATGTGTGTATATACGTACACATATGTTATATATACATATATACACACATATATGTGTGTATATATGTATATATGTGTGTATATATACACACATATATGTGTATATACATATGCATACATTATAGACATATATACATATATGTATGAAGGAAGTAAAAACAGAAGGAAGGATCTACATTTCTCTGTAAGTTCTATGCTATTTACTCCATGCAGTAAACCAGTTGACAATATTTTATTTTTCTTTTTAGCAGCTAGAAAAATGACTCAGTTGTTAAGAATATTTGCTTCTCTTTCAAAGAACCCAGGTTCAGTTCCCAGCACCAATGTTGAATGGCTCACAATTCCTTGTAACTCCAGCTGCAGGAATCTAATGTCATCTTCTGGCCTCCACAGGTACCTACCTGCATGTATGTGATACACATAAAGTCATGTAAATGCATACACACATATACATCAGTAAAAATAATACTTTAAGTTTTTTATATTGGAATTATTGTGAGATAACTCTCACATTTGTAAGAAACAAAAGAGATATAAACCAAGAATCTTTTATCTGGTTTACCCTTATGATAAAAACTAAAATTATAGTACAATATCACAACATAACAATGTCATATTGACATTGGTAAAATGAAAATTATATAGTATTTCCATGCAAATCCAACTTCTTTCTGCTCTATCTTAATGTAGCAATGTTTGTTTGTTTCTATGAGTTTGCTGTTACATAACATACTACATGTTACCTATCATGCATAACAGACATGCTACATAAATAAAACCATAGAGAACATAACCAGTGGATATCTTTGTTTACTCAACTTGATTTCCTGTAGGACCATCCAGATCCCTTTATAAACTAAGGTTTGGTTTTGTTTTTGCTGAATCATATTTCCAGTCTTCCAGTTTGTTTAGTCAACTAGCCCATAAAGGATATCTGTGCTATTTCCAGCTTTGTAATAAAACTGTTACAAGCATTTGCATAATGAGCTGGTGTGAAGCAAAGGTTATATTCTATGAGATACACACATGGACACAACTGTATGTGGTCCCAGCACATCTAGTGTTTTAAGCTCTTCCAAACTGCTTCAGAGTGATTTCCACGTTTTATATTCTTAAGTAATGGATGACTGATGGTAGACTCTTAATTTTAACCAATCATTGGTTTTGTTACTCTCTTTCATTCCATCATTCTGACAGGCATACAGTGAAATATGGTGGTTTCTGCTTGCATCTTTTTGATAGACAATAACATTAATCTTTTATTATGAGTTTCTTTTCATATAAACCTTCTTTGCTAGAATGATTGCTTATGTCCTTGTTCATTGTCTAGTTAGAAAATGAATTTGTCTGCATTTGAATCTTAACAGGTTTTAAAAATATATCCCACATTTTACTCTTTCAACAAATACCTTGTTTGCAAACAGAGTTTGCCAGCTAACAATTCTTTAAACTTTTTCAACTGGGTGTTTCTCAGGTGAAATAATACAATGAACTTAACAAATTTTCCTTTTGTAGATTGTACTTTTAGTGTAAAAATTAAATGTTTCTGCTTAGTCTTATATCTCAAAGATTTTTGCTTATGCTGTATTATCATTGTGTTTGAGTTTTCTTCTGATGTTTCATTAAAGTCTATGATCTACTATAAAATATATTTTATATAGTGACAGACAATCATCATTTTTTAACACATGAGTGACCAGACCATACAGCATCATCTATAGAGCATCTGTAGAGAATGGGGTAGCTTGTCTTTATCCATTGAGTTATTCTTCAACTTTATAAAAAAAATCATTGGACATATTTGTGCTGTATATGTATTGATTTTTTTCTGTCTCTTTGATTTTTGCATTCATTCCTTCATCAAGTACATGCCTAAAATTGTTCTAATATTATGTCTGGAAGTGTTATGGACTAATTTCTTTTTCTCTTTGATTTTCTAATGGCTTTTTAGTTTTGCTGGTTCTCTTCCACTTTTATGTACATGTAAGTGTAATCCTGTTGGTATCTATGAAATACTCTTGCAGCATAGGAAATATATCAAACGTAGTATGAGTCTGAAGAAGTCTGATATCTTTACTGTGATGACTTCCCAATTCCTGGCACAGCAGATACCTATAACTCTCCATAGTCTCTGATTTCTTCCATTAGAATCTCATCACTTTCAAACTCCAGACTTGTATATGCTTTATTAGATATTAGGCTGAGTATTCCTTTGTTTTTCTTTTGAGTAAATTTAAATGATACTTTAAATTCGGTGTTTACATAGTCGATACGAGTTTAAAAAACAGTATTTTACATTTTAGTCTTTTATCCTGAGACTTTGTAAGGAGATTTGAGTCTTAGGTTTGTTTTTCTTAGAATCAACAATATATTTTTTGAAGAACATGGTGTCACATGCTTGTAATCCTGGCAAGCAGGAGGTTGAGGCAGGTCAGAGCTTTCAGGCTATCAAGAATACCAAAAGAGTGTGTGTGTGTGTGTGTGTGTGTGTGTGTGTGTGTGTCTGTCTGTCTGTCTGTCTGTCTGTCTGTTTGTAGCAGAACAATTTTTTCTTCTTCCTGGCTAAGTTGCTTGTTTTTATCTCTTTCTTTCTTGCCTATTGCATGAGCCAGCACTTTCAACACAGTACTGACTGTGTGTAAACAAAGTGGATAACCATTTCTGTTTTTCACTTTTAGGGAGAACCATTTAGTCTTTCCTTACTATGTGATATACGGGCTTCTGGTAGTTGCTTTTTATCAAACTAATTCCTTTAATATTCCTATTTTTCTGAGCATTTTTGTCAAAAGTGAGCATTAGACTTTGCCATATTTTTTCTCGCATTAACTGATAGAATCATGTTTTTTTTTTAACCTGTAAATACAGTAAATTATAGCGATCAATATGATTTTCAAATTTAGGACTATCCTCACACCCTTAAAGTAACTTCTGCTTTAGAGCTAGAGAGCAATAGTTAAGAGCATCCTGTTCTTACAGAGGACCCAAGTTCAGTTACCAGCACTCATGTTAGGTGGCTCACGATTCACAGTTGCCAGTTACTTCAGTTCCAGGGACCCCAATGCCCTCCTCTGGTCTCCACAAACATCTTCATTCATGTGCACATATCACAGACACAGATGCGTGCACACACACACATACATACACACACACACACACACACACACACACTTAATTAAAAAAATAAAAAACAATCCTACTTGACTTAGTGTTTATGTCTGGATTGTTAGCCTGGAGATTTCTGTTTATTTTCTCTGATTTAGATTTCTAGGTACACTAGCCTCCTAAGATGAAGTAGGATCACTCTTCATGTGATTTCTTCAAGTCATTTTTAATTTATCTCTAAATATTTGAATAAATTCATTTTTATTATTTAATTTTATTTTGTTATTCACTTTACATCTCACTCACTGCCCCCCACCTGGTCACCGGTTGCCCCTTCCCACCATCCTTCCCCCACTCCCTCTCCCCTTCTCCTCTGAACTGTTGGAGGTCCCCCTAGGTATCCTCCGATCCTGGCACTTGAAGTCTCTGTGAGGCTAGTCTCTGTGCTTCCTCTCCCACTGAGGCCAGACAAGGCAGCCCATCTAGAAGAATACATCCCATGTACAGCAACAGCTTTTGGGATAGTGCCCATTCCAGTTGTTTGGGACCCACATGAAGACCAAGAGAAACATCTACAATGTATGTGCAGGGAGGCCTAGGTCCAGCTCATGTATGCTCTTTGGTTGGTATGAACGAATTCATTAATGAAACCATCTGGGCCTGAAATTTCATTTCTGAGAGGACTCTGTCTAAGTAATAATTCAATTTCCTTGCTAGATTTGGAGCTTCTGGCATCAAATGTCTATGCTGTACCAGTTTGGTTTACAAAATATGCCCATTTCCTACAATAACTTTAGCAAACTACCATACTGAGGACAATTTAAGAGCATCAGAAATGTATCATTCTGCACTTTTGAAAAACAAAGATGTCAATAGGACCTTACTCGCTATGACCCTCTGAGGACATGGAGAGGGAACCTTCCAGCTGATAGCCCAACTTTTCATTTGGATGGATATATGACTTCACCTCCACCATCTTTGTTACAGGGTGTTTATCCTTCGGTGTCTCCTGAGATCACTGCCACTCTACACATATTCATAAATTCACCTGTCTGTGCAGACATCAGTCATATTGCATTCAGTATTATTTGAATACCTCAATTTACCTGCAAGGTCTTAGACACATCCCTATTTCACTGCTGATTGGTAATTCATGCCTTCTGAATGTTCTGTCATTCTTGCTAAAAAAGCTTATCAAATTTATTGACCCTTTCAAAAACGCAATTCTTTATTTCACTCATCATCATCATCACCATCATAAAACTTCATTGCTTTCTGATCTTGGTCATTTAAATGCTGCCTTAGTTGGGAATTCTTTGCTTAGCTCTGTACCCCATTTTTAATAGGGTTATTTGGTTCTCTGGAGTCTAACTTCTTGAGTTCTTTGTATATATTGGATATTAGCCCTCTATCAGATATAGGATTGGTAAAGATCTTTTCCCAATCTGTTGGTTGCTGTTTTGTCCTATTGACAGTGTCCTTTTCCTTACAGAAGCTTTGTAATTTTATGAGGTCCCATGTGTCAATTCTTGATCTTAGAGCATAAACTATTGATGTTCTGTTCAGGAAATTTTACCTTGTGTCTATGTGCTCCAGGCTCTTCCCCACTTTCTTTTTTATTAGTTTCAGTGTATCTGGTTTTATGTGGAGGTCCCTGATACACTTAGACTTGAGCTTTGTACAAGGAGATAGGAATGGATGGATTTGCATTCTTCTACATGCCAGTTGAGCCAGCACCATTTGTTGAAAATGCTGTCTTTTTTCCACTGGATGGTCTTAGCTCCTTTGTCAAAGATCAAGTGACCATAGGTGTGTGGGTTCATTTCTGAGACTTCAATTCCATTCCATTGATCTTCCTGCCTGTCACTGTACCAACGCCATGCAGCTTTTATCACAATTGCTCTGTAGTACAGCTCAAGGTCAGGGATGGTAATTCCACCAGAGGCTCCTTTATTGTTGAGAAGAGTGTTCGATATCCTAGGTTTTTTGTTATTCCACATGAATTTGCAAATTGCCCTTTCCAATTCTGTGAAGAATTGAGTTGGAATTTTGAAGAAGGAAATTGAAGAAGATCTCAGAAGATGGAAAAATCTCCCATGCTCATGGATTGGCAGGATTAATATAGTAAAAACTGCTATCTTGCCAAAGGCAATCTACAGATTCAATGCAAAGTAACTTCCAATCAGGTCTGCTTAATAGTTTCTAGAAGATGAAATACACGGTGAGCTTAAAGTTCTTTTTTAGATACCCTTCTCTTTGAACCATATATTTAGAAGTGTACAGGGGAGAGTTTGCTTGGTCTTTGCTGGTTTGCTGGTTTTTTCTGAAATGAGATCTTGTTTTGCATCTCACTATGAAGCCCAAGCTGGCCTGCCACTCACACAGGGACTTGAGCATGCCTACAAATGTGAACCTGTAGGATGACATTCCAGTCGATGTTTCTTTTTTTTATTAGATATTTTCTTTATTTACATTTCAAATGTTCTCCCCTTTCCTGGCTTCCCCTCTGGGTGAAAAAAAAAAAACTATTTCCTCCTCCTCCCCGTGTTCACCAACCCACCCTCTCCTGCTTCCTGGCTCTGGCATTCCCCTACACTGGGGCATAGAGCCTTCACAGGACCCCTCTCCTCCCATTGATGACTGATTAGGCCATCCTCTGCTACATATGCAGCTAGAGTCATGGGTCCCTCCATGTATACTCTTTGGTTGGTGGTTTGGTCCCTGGGAGCTCTGGGGGTACTGGTTAGTTCATATTGTTGACCCTTATAGCTATCTTCTGAAAGACTCTGACAGTACCGGACTAATACAGAAGTAGAGGCTCACAGCTATCCATTGGACTGAGCACAGGGTCCCCAATGAAGGAGCTAGAGAAAGGACCCTGTCAATGTTTCTTATGTTCTTGATTTTGCTTCTTTTTTTTTTCCATTGTGTGATTTCAACTATTTTAAATTTGCTTACTGAGTTTGGCTTTGTGCCACAAGATAATTGTCCCAATTCTGAGGATACTCAGGCAAACCTGACCTGTCTTTTCGAATCATTTCACCAAAAGTAAGTTGTTCCTACCGATGTTGAAATCACTGATGTGAGTGACCAACTCTACTTTTATAATACCTGTTTATAAAAATGTGAAGGATCGTTTGAACATCTCTGTCATCTCGGCTCAGAGTTCCTCCTAATTGCTCTGTATTTTTTTTTTCCTTTGGTTTGAAACCTTCCTGGTTACTAGCCTGATGGCTTATGGTAGTATGCAGGAAGACTGAGTCTTACTTAATTGTCTGCTTTAGCTGGCTTCTTGCAGGTGAAAACAGGCAGTGCTGCTCTAGTACTGCCAGTTCATTATTAGCCTGTTAGGCTCCCAGCTTACTTCCGAAGGGATAGCGGTCCATACCTCGGCCTTGCTAGGTAGTAGGCACAGCCTCCTCCCTGGTCTAACTGATAGCTCTGTGGCTATGTCTCCAAAGCTCTGCACTAAAGCTGCTACATGACCTCATTACTTCTGAGCGATAGGCCTCCTCTAAATTGCCACCAAGGTGGGCTATACAGAGCTAAAAAATCTCCCCACCTTCTTTGTTCTCCTAACATCTATCTGGGTGGTGTTGTGGCTAGTTAGGAGAACCTCTCTTGGTGCTAACTCGTGGAGATGTGAATTTCACAGATGCTGTGAGGAGAGCAGACAAGAAGAAGGACATGCTGCTTCTCCCTGGAAGGGACAAAAGTCCTGATCTACGCTTAGTCCTTCCTGAACTATGGGCCCTGAGAATGACTTCCATTAGTCCAGCTCAGGACACTGGAATATGGTCTTCCCCCTTAGCCTTTGGCGCTACAGCTTTGAGTGGGATTTCCTCCTCTAACATTCGACCATCATGAAGCAGGTACCTGTATGTTTTCTGCCTGGCTAGGCTGTCTGTCATTTGGCTAGAGACCTCCACCACATTCCTTGCACGTCCAGGCCCCTAGTTGCTTTCCTTGCTGCTGCCAGATTTTTTTTTCTATATACAATTCGTAATATGGAGCGTCCTAGTTAGACTTGCAAGAGGCAAAAGGGGAAATTTTATTTATTCCATCTTCTCATTCCTGGAAGTCTTGGGGCATCCATTTTTAGTTTGCTTTTCAATTAGAAAAGAAAGAGCAGAATGTTCCATGACCTCTTCTTAACAGACAGTTGCTACCACTAGTGTCTTGATTTCTTCCAAAAAAAAAAAAAAAAAAAAAAAAAAAAAAAAAAAAAAAGCCTGTTTCTGCTCAAAGAGATGTGCTGAGCAGAGGATAGAGCATCTTGCCTTCTGGTTCTGAAAGCTTCCTCAGAAGGATGGCCACTGTAGTGAGTTTTGAAACCTTTATCTGCTCCTAGAGTCTAACAGGTGAGAGATGGTGGAGTCTCATTTAAGGAAAATGAGTTACGTGAAGACAGGAGAGAGTTAAAACAGGACAGGATGTTTAGAAGAAAGCAAAAGAGCTGTGTACATTGACACAAGTGACCACGCCTGCACCTCCTGTTTTGTAGTAGAGGGCAAATAGAGGGTCTTCCGGGGGACGTATGTATGTATCACCAGCAGGAGCAGCGGGAAGCCAGAACTGCCAGAAGTGAGCCTGTGAATGCAGCCAAGTGGAAGAACAACTTCAGGGCTTAGACCTGGTGTTCACCACAGAAAGCAAGGGGCGGGACTGGACTAAGGGGAGGGAGTGAGCAGGGAGCAACAACAGTGAAAGGCACAGAAGGCAGTCCCCCGGAGACCTGGGAGGGAGGCGGGGAATTAGGCTGAAGGGTCAGGTCTAGCCAGCAGTCTTCAAGATCTGAGCAGACCAGACCACAGGAGGCGCCACCAGGACATTTCTGCAGCGCTTGGTGGCCAGGGAGGAGCGAGCATCAATCTCTGCAGCGGGTCTCAGCCACCGCTGCTCCAGCCTGCAGGTCTCTATCCTCGCGCAGGGCGCTCAGGCTTCTTAGCCTTCGCCTGCGCTGTCAGCTTTTCTCTGCCAGCGATCAACCATGGATGTCAAGTCTCGGCTTTCTGTGCAAAGGTAAGACTCCGCTTCTCCATATGCCTTATGCGATGTCTCTCAAACTCCGCTGGGCACTAGAGATCACAGGCAAAGTTCCTTTTCACCCTTTGCTCTCCTTAGAGATTCCCATGGCGAAGTCAAGTCCCTGTACTACTGAGCCTTGGGATCCGCCCTCGGGGGCCTTGGTCTGGTTTAGCTATCCCACTGGGTGCCCTGCTGGGTGGGGCCTGTGTGCTGGAGCGCACCGGTGGAGGACAGCCAGGTGCCTGCCTCTAAGGCTAGGGCGTTGAGGTCTCCTCTGCCCAGCGAGGTATCTGGGGAACCGGACTTTTAGTGTGTGTTACCTGGAGCAGTTCTGCGCCTTGGCTTGGAATGCTTTCCAAGGTGGAGAACCTGAGGTATCAAGCTCAAGTCGATTTATCTCCACTTCTGTTGACCTTAACCTGGGTTAGTGTTTGGAGCTTTGGGGTGAGCTACAATGTCTTGTAGGCTTGGGGAGGGAGAAATCGCTTAGATCTCTCAGTGACATCTAACCTGAGCCCACCTGTAATCCTGGGCAGAGGAGACCTCCTTGGTCCTTGAGCATCTCTGAAGCGCTAGTTCCACCTAGTGTCTGAGTCCCCTCCCCAGACAGGTAAGTGCAGCCACCTGAAAGACATGTTAAAATGTTTTGTTGTTTGGTCTTCTATTTCCTCTCTCTTTACACCTGTTCTGGTCTCCTCCGACCCAGCTGGAGAATTCAATACTCTATGATTTTTGTTTTTCTCCCTAAAAATCTCGGGGTTGAACTGAGGCCATCTCTCAGGTGCTGCCCTGCTGAGCAGAGAGCATTGAACCCTTTGTGCTCTCTGCCCAGCATGGAGCTGAGCATTCACAGTTCACACCTAGAGTTCCTGGCACTGTTGAATGCTGCAGCCTAGGCTGCCATGCTGAGTGAGATCCGACACCTTTAAGAGCCCGGGCTCAGTGCTAATCTTGTAAGCTCTTACTTCCTATCTCCCCACCCCACCTCATCCCACCCCAGCCAACCTCCCAAAAAAACGAAGGTAGTTATCAGCTGACACTGTCCGGCACTGAAATAAACAAGTTGAGCTAGAATTCTTGGATTGCATTGGAACTCAGGAAGACCCAATACTCACAGGCTAAGGCTCACACACAATAGCCAAGATAGAGGGAGAGCTGGGATAAGGCTGAAGGTCCAGGCGGCTACTCATTGCCTTTCAAAGGATCAGAGCCGGCCATCTACAGATGCAAGTGTTTATGCTGTGATAGAACTAGCCTTCCCAGCTTCCCATTCCTCACCCATCTCTGTGAATCTAGCAAAGGGCTTTGAGGTCTCTACACAGAGCCGCTCTTAAGTGAGTCTCCAACTCTCTGGCTCAAAGGGGAACAAATGAACAGAGTCTATTTCAGCCTCATGTCTGGAAAAGCAGGTAAATGCTACGGGAGGGAAGATTTTAAAAGGTTAAAAAATAACCATTGTTGTTGATTTTAGGTAAAAGTATCACGTTTTAAAAGTTGAGTATTTTAGAGGTTTGCTATTTACTGCCTAGAGAAATGGTCCTTAGAATTTGAAGTGTTGAGGGCTAAGGATACAACTCATTTATTAAGCTCCAGCCTTGCTTGCACAGGCCTTAATTCAATCCTCAATTTCTACCGCCATTCCTACAGACTGAAATGGCAAACGAAGTAGTCCCTGAATTCAAAAAAAAAAAAAAAAAAAAAAGGAGAGAAAGAAAGAAAAAAGGATGCTTTTCATAACTAATTGCTTCCTTTAAATCCACCTTTTCAGGTTGTTATGAATATGGTTCAGTCATGACTCAATTCCTTCTAATCCTGGAACATTTTCTAAGGCATTAGAAATAAACCATTTTGATAACTTATTAAGATCTTTTATGGGGTAGTGCCAAAAGTGGCTCAATAAAGAGCAAACAAACTAATTGAAGGCCACACCTGAATCTTGATAGCATATCTCCATAAATAAACCTTCAGAATATTACCACTTACTTACCAGGAAACATCATGTCTTCCCTAAAGTCAGAATAATAGTTTCATCTATTGTAGCATCTTTGTTCATTTCTTTACTTTAGTGCAAGTAAGAATCACAGTTTCTGTCCCATCAGATCTCATGGGAGGCTGTTGGAATTAACTTTCCATATATATGTGAAAGCAGAATTAGAATTTGAACTGATACCTGTATGCCTTGTATTAATCACTAGACTTATTTAGGAAAGCTTGAGTTTTGAATAACTGGCAACTGGATATTCTACACAAGTGTCTTGAGAAAGTGGCAAAATGATCAAGTAATAACCAATTGATCAAGCATATATTGTACAAATCAGAAACACTCTCAGTATTTAATAAAGTTAAACAAGTCAGTGATTAAAATAACAGCATTTCTTTTAAGCAAGATAAAATAATTTAGACATCTATTCAGTAATGCACAGAGAAAACAACAAGATTTCAGAAAACAGTTTAATTATAGGATACTTCGTGCTATTAGAATTTTTTATTTTCTTGGTGATATCAGTTAAAACAGAATATAAGTGGGACACTAATCAAGTAATACTCTGTGGTGCATCATCTCAAAACAGAATTTGAATAATCATTTGATAACTTTAAAACATGGAGTTTTTTGTTTGTTTGTTTGTTTGTTTGTTTGGAGCACTGAGGCTTGAACTCAGGGCCCTGTACATGTTCGGCAAGTGCTCAATCCCTGACCTAAAAACATGAGTTTTCAACAATGAAAATGTTGACAGTTCTATGAGATATTATAATCCATTAACCTCGTATTTGCAAAGGTTTCACCTTATTTTGACTGTGATGATTTTAATTTTCAAATATGTAATAAGTTGTATGAAGTGGATTAAAGACTTTTAAAAACCTCTGCAAAGAGAAGCCAGACAGCGTCTGCAGGAGGGAAATCAAGCACTAGAGAAATCAATACCCTTGCAGCAGATGTATTATAAACTCAGAATTTCATGTTCTTTTCTGGCTAGTCGTCTGGTAGAAATAAAATGTTTTAAAAGAAAATGAAGGCTTTTGGTTTGGCTTGGCCACTTTTACAGCTAAAAGTTTTGGGAGCATTTCTTCACTCATGTTCTTTATGAAGTTTACTTCGCTAAATGACATAATGAGGTGTTTAGGAAAAAAAGAGTCAACGTCCTCCCCTATGCGATTCTCGTAGCCGCTATTCCTGCGTCACAGTTCGTCCTGTACAGCCGCACGTCAGTGTCCTCTGTGAGCAACGCTGTGCACAATCACACTTAGAATTTAAGTGTCGCTGCGTATATTAGATTATTTGATCCTCCTTGGGAGCTAATTATAACAGATATTACTTTTACTTCCTAGTTAAAAAAAAATTGAAGCAGAAGGAAATTAAATAAAGTAAATGTTGGATTTAGAAGTCCACATACATAACACCTAGGACACCTCAAAGTTCTTTGGCTTCAAGTCTAGCTTTTTTTTTTTTTTTTTTTTTCATATATTGACTATGAACTCACAGTTGTTTTTAATAGGAGAGAAGAAATGCTGGCCTGGCCTTAATGGTAACATCGTTCTCAGACACATGGGGGCAGCCTGAATGCGAGATGATCTTCCAAGCACAAGCCTTGAAAAGCCCTTAAAAAAAGTTACAAACAAAACATTTTTAGTAGAGTTTATTTAGGGTATGGGGAGGGGAGTTGAGGGGGTAGTAGAGACAGAAAAAGGCAGAGAGAGACAGAGAGACAGAGAGAGACAGAGGGGACTATAGGCCAACTATGAGCACAGAGAGGGGAGGGAAATGGGGAGAGGGGGAAGTGGGTAAGAGAGCAAGAGCAAGAGAAGAACAACAAAACGTTCTTTATCTAGGCCGTATGAGCTAGAATTTGAAGTTGAAGAGACATTCTCTTTCCAAATGTTTGTTTACATTTTATAATATATAGAGTTGTTCTTTTTGTTTAGTTAGACATCTTGGATTTTATTTTAATCACATACTTTTTATATGGGCCTATGAAGAAGAAACCAAAAGTTCATTTTGAAATATCTGTGTGTGTGCATGTGTGTGCATGTGTGTGTACACATACCTGTTTATACGTTTATATGTGTGCCTGTGTGTATTCATATATGTTTGTATGTTTGCGGGGATATTCATATATGTGTTATTGATTTCCTTGTCCTGTCATTTTTATTTTACCCAGCCTGAAGTTTAACTTAGCAACATGTCACTCATATTGTTCGGACCTAAGAAAAAAGCTATTTTTAATGCACTAAACAACTCTAAACTGTATACTGACCTAAAGCCGCCCAACCATATATTTTTAGTGAATGTTTATAGGTTTTCAAATTCATAGAAAGGCAGAAATGCAGGGTCACAGCTTCATTTCTATGTCCTCTTTATAAATGAGCCTGAGGAAGGAAGCACTCGTCAACTCTGTGTGTGTGTGTGTGTGTGTGTGTGTGTGTTGTGGATGTGGCACAGTAAGAATAAAAGCAATTGAAATGCTTTTTCATTGAACGTAACATTCCCTTCCCAAATCCAGTGCCAAGCTGCATTGGCATCCCCCGTTCATCAAAGCCAGGGAACTAGCCCTCCAGAAGGAACCTCCTATAGAAAGAGAACCTAGAAGTTCAGAATCTATTCAGACATACAAGATTCGAAGTGTCAACGGTGCTTCTGAATAATGGGCACATGGTAAAGAAACAGGAAGTCTCAAAACAATTTCTAATCAAACCACGTTTATAAATACTCACGATGTTAGGCAATTATGCCATACTCTTAGGAACATTCTCCACTTGCCACCATCAATTGTTAACCCTTTATATATTCTTGGAGAGAGGACCCATGACCCCATTCCCACAAGTGAACTTTTGTGGGATTGATCTTGTGAGAATTGCATGCAGGTAATCACAGCTGGTCTAACTTTGAGACAGCAATGGCAGTATCATCATTCCTGTAGGATGTAGCTCTGTGACAGTTTTCTTCAAAACCAGTTGCAAGGACATTCCCATGCTTCATATATCCTTGTCATGCAACAGCTTCCTCCTGGTCTAGCTGAGATCCCTGCTAGCAAGAAGCCCCTTAACCTTGAATGAGGATCAAAAACCAAAATAAATCTTTATGCCTTTAAAAAAATACTCATGATGTTTACCATTAATGTTTCACTGCACATGACCTCCATCTGTGGTTCCGTAAGCCGGCTCTTAGAAACCTTCTTGTTCTAAGGGACTCCCATGGCTAGCATTGTCTGTCTGTGAGAGAGTTCTCTACGTGGAATTTTAGGGAGGAAGGAAGAAATGTTGGTGTATTTGATATTAGAAGGTTTATGTCCTTTTCAGGAGATAATAGCAGTTTCTCTCTCTCTCTCTCTCTCTCTCTCTCTCTCTCTCTCTCTCTCTCTCTCCCTCTCTCTCTCTCTCTTTAAGTTTTATTGCATCATAATGAGAAAAGTTACATGATTTCAATTTATCTGAATTTGTTAACATTTAAAAACATATTTTAAGTAAATAGAATTAAATCACATTCTTGTTTTCCTTTTGTATCCCAACTCCTCCCAGAGACCCCCCTTCAATACCTACAATATCTTTTTTATCATTCTTTAAAATTTATAAAATATAACAATAAAAATGAGTATTATAAAAGTTGTTTGATTTTTAAGACAGGGTTTCTCTGTGTAGCCCTAGCTGTTCTGGAACTCACTCTGTAGACCAGGCTGGCCCCGAACTCAGAAATCCGCCTGCCTCTGTCTCCCAGGTGCTGGAATTAAAGGCGTGTGCCACCACTGTTGCGCAGTTACTCTCTATCCAAGGTGTCAGTCATTGGCACCTCGTGAATTTTCTGACATGCGCAGAAAGTATACTGATCATCTGAATCCTTTTTGTTTGTAACCTTCTGCAGTGTCACCCCTTCTATGACGCCAGGGATGGTCAATTAGGCCGTATAAGAATGAACATGTAACTCCCTTGACAGAACAAAGATCAAGTCCTGTGAAAGAACTGAAATCGTTCTGTGAGAAAGCTGAGTTTGGGGGAAGAGTTGTTTCTCTTTAAGATTCCTCCATAGGTGAAGAGAAGAGGAGAGTTTACAGCATGCGCTTCAAAGGATTGCTCTTTAGTGAAGAAGGTGGCCCAGCACCTACGAGCACCTGCCACCTAGCCCTTATCTTGGAAAAAAATGATTTTTAGGAACTCTGTGACTAGTTTTATCACCTGACTAAAGGAATAATAACACCACCTGAGAGTACAGTGAGGTGAGGTGAGAGAGCCTTGCTATGGGGACTGAGTAACAGTGAGTGGGTGGCTCTGTGATCCCAGCTAAAAGCAACAAACAAACAAACAACAACAGCAACGAAACATCTCAGTGTGGTAGTTATGCCTTCTTCCTTTAACTGATATTTATAAGATACTCTGGATTTTTTTCTGGCTTATCTTTTTCTAGTCTATATTCATATTTAAAGTTACTGAAGACAGTCAAGGCAGTCTATTAGGACCTACCTTTTAAAACATCGCCTAATAATCTCTTTTAATGTAACTACCTCATTTATGCATGCTAGCATTGTAGAGGGGGCTAGATTAAAATCTGCCATCGGGAAAAAAAATCTGCCATCGAGCTAGCTATTTTCTATTTGTACAGTCTGCCCTCTTTTTACGTTTATTTTTCTTCTTGTGTGCTTTGTTTGAGGTTAATTGGGAAATGCTTATAATTCCATGCTAGCTCCTCTGCTGGTTCACTATTTATAGTTTGCTAAAGCAAAAGCTGATATCACAGAGGTTAGGACACCTATCTTTAAATAATCATAGTGTACTTTCAAATTATAATGCATCCCTTCACATCCAATTTAATTATACATTCACATTCTCTCCTTTGGTTGGCATATATTTTATTTTTTCAAATGGCATAAACAATGTGTGTTGTCATATTTCTATTAAGTCACTTTTAGAATACTCAAAGTTTAATGTGTTTTTTTTTTCCTTCACTTCTGAAGTTTTGGATAATTTGTTCTCATAGAATTGGGCTTTTGTCTGTGTTACACAGCTTCTGTTAAAAGCAAACAAATAAACAATCACAAAAAACAAAACCCAAAAAACCAAAAAGCAAACTCGCTCCAGCATTGCCTGTGGAGAAGGCCTGTTAGCAATGGACGTTAAGATTACTTTTCCTTGACTTTGTGAAACATACTCTTTTTAAGTATATAGTTCAAAATAGAGAGATATTTTCGAGGAGTTTTTTGGGTTAGTGTGCAAAGTGAAGGGTTTTCTGTAGCATTTTCTTACATATTTTGTTTTTCTTAGTCCTTCCCCTCCACTCCTCCAACCACCTACAGATCTCCAGCTGGCCCAGTTATTCCCTTTCCAGGTCTAGGGTTTTGTATTGCTTTTTGTTTTGTTGCTCTCCTTTTAAAAACCTCTTCCTTAATGTTCACCTTTCTAGTCTCATCATCCATACATCCTACACACACACACACACACACACACACACACACACACACGAATCTAAGAGCCATATAGGAAAGAAAACATGCACCCTTTTGCCATTCTGAATGTACAAAATTTTAGGAAATGATTTCTGGTTCCACCGATTTCCCTGAAGATCTCATCATTTTCTTTTTCTTTGTGATGAATAATATGCATCTGTTGTTACATTGACCACATTCTCTTTATCCACTCATTGGTTGGTAAACATTTACTTCTTAGTTATTATGAATAGTACAGCAATAGATCAGCAAGTGTCTCCCCAGAATGTGGTACTTCTATTTGTTAGGTGTTTTGTTTTGTTTTGTTTTACTGTTTGTTTGTTTTGAGAAAACCAGAAGACTTTCTAGGGTGACTACACGTAAGGGCTGGTTTTGTGTGTCAACTTGACACAAATTGGAGTTATTACAGAGAAAGGAGACTCCCTTGAGGAAGTGCCTCCATGAGATCCAGCTGTGGGGCATTTTCTCAATTAATGATCAAGGGTGGAAGGCCCCTTGTGGGTGGTGCCATCCCTGGGCTGGAAGTCTTGGGTTCTATCAGAAAGCAAGCTGAGCAAGGCAGGGGAAGCAAGCCCGTAAGGAACATCCCTCCATGGCCTCTGCATCAGCTCCTGCTTCCTGACCTGCTTGAGTTCCTTTGGTGATGAACAGCAGTGTGGATGTATAAACTGAATAAATCCTTTCCTCTCCAACTTGCTTCTTGGTTTTGTACAGGACTAGAAACCCTGACTAAGACACTACAAAAGTTTACAATCGTACCAGCAGTTCACAGGGTTGATCATTTTCTATGTCATCACCAGCATTTGTTATCATTTATTTTCTTGATGTTAGCCACTCTTGTCAGAGTGAAATGGAATTTTGAAATAGTTTTCATGACCATTTTTTGTGACTAGAGATGTTGGACATTTCCCAAATATTTATTAGCCATTTGTATTGTTTTTTTTTTCTTTTGAAAACCCTCTGTTGAATTTATTAGCCCATTTGTGGGTTGCAAAATTTTGTTTTCTGTATTTAAGGTTTGCAGTTTTTATATATTCTAAACATTAAAAACATTCTAAGCATATCTGCTATATATGGACAAAGATATTTCCAATATTCTATAAATGCTGTGTTTACTTTGGTGTTTGTTCCTTTGCCTTGGAGGTTTTAAATTTAATTTAATCTAATTTGTCCATTATTATCATTATTATTTGTGCTATTAGAGTCCTTCTCAAAGAGTTCTTGTCTATGAGTACATTGATGGCTTTTTGTATTTGGTTTTGGTTTTGGTTTTGGTTCCTACAAGCAGTTTCAACACTTCAGGTCTTATATACAAATATCTTTTTATTAAATGTTTTTTAATTTATATTATTCAATAATATAAAAATAAACAATCAAAATAATCTGTTTTGGTGTGATTACTCCCTCCTCCTGGGTTGTCTTTTATAACACCCTCTTCAGATGTACGTGGGGGCTAGGGGCTGCCAGACTTTTCAGTAACTAGTGCTCTGAGGGAATGTGAAAGACCTACCATGCCTCTTTACCTTTGTCACTTGGTTTTCTCTTCACAGCCTTTCCCCCTTGGGAGATTGTACCAAACTGAGCAGCGCCCTTTTCTCATGATTGAGACACCTCTCCCCAGTGGTATCCAGAGTGCTGCCTTCTCAGACTGTTAACTCCAGACACAGCAATGGGAAATATCAGCTTTGGGTTTTCCTTGTTAGGCTCCTTTCTCCTCCGCAGCCTGCTGTACTGTGTTTATCTCTGAGCAGTGCATCTAGTCCCTTGTCATTCATCTCCATCTGGATCTACACTCTCCATTTTGCTTTTCTCATCACATCATTATTAATTTCCATGTCACCTATCTTTTGTCCTCTCCACTTTCAAGATTCTCTTTGGCTTGTTTAGAGTAATTTGAATGTAATGGACCAAGGAGTGAGATAGCATCTCTATCGTATTGCCCTGGTGATGATCTCTAAACTCCTTGGATCTCTGATTTGCTGCCAATTATTAATTTAGAAAAAGTTCAAGATGACTTCTTCAAATCTATTTCCTACCTTGGTCTATCTCTTGCTTTGCCTCCAACCTCAGCCTTTCTTTAGCGGAGGTGACTCAACTGGTGACTGGCAAAGGCCACAACTTCACTGACTTAGAATTAACATTTGCTTTCATCATATAGTTTTCATATGAGTTTTTGCATGCTGTCCACTTGGTCCAATGCAGCCACTCAAATACTAATTACTATTTAATTTTTCAACTGTCCAACACGTCTACCTTTCTTGGTTCTGTTGGTTGTTTTTATCTCTTAGAAATATATTTTATTGAGTACAGGGTCCCCAATGAAGGAGCTAGGGAAAGGACCCAAGGAGCTGAAGGGTTTGCAGCCCCTTAGGATGAACAACAATATGAACTAACTAGTACACTCAGAGCTCCCAGGGACTAAACCACCAACCAAAGAGTACACATGGTGGGACTAATGGCTCCAGCAGCATATGTATAGCAGAGGATGGCCAAGTCGGTCCTCAATGGGAGGAGAAGCCCTTGGCCCTGTGAAAGTGCTATGCCCCAGTGTAGGGGAATGCCAAGGCCAATAAGTAGGAGGGGGTAGGGTGGTGAGCAGGGGGAGAGGGGAGGGAACAGGAATTTGTTTTAGTTTTTGGTTTTTTATTTTATTTTTTTCTTTTTTTTCTGGAGGGGAACCTGGGAAAGGAGATATTGTAAATAATGAAAACATCTAATAAAAATAAAATAAAATAAAATGAAATATATTTTATATTGTTTTGAGAAGCTTGGAATGTTAGTTTCTCACCCAAGTCAGAGGTACATAATTGATGAGCAGGAAATAGTTTTAGGTGTTCAGTGCTACTATAACAAAGAGATATTATATATCATATTGAAAAAGGCTTAGGAGAAGGTATATGAAATGCTTGATCATGTTGAATCAACAGCCAGGAAGCAGAGAGTGCACAGGGGTTATCTAGGCTCTTAAATCTCAAGTCCTGCCCTCAGCTAGTTCTAAAGCTAGGTAGCTTCTAAAGTTTCCACAGCCTTCCAGACTGGCTCCACCAGCGAAGTACCAGCTGTTCAAACATATTTCTCTATGTAGGACATTTCACACCCAAACTATAACAACTTCCTTTTATTCCTTTCATTTTAAATATACAACAAATAGCCAATTTATTGAACTAGTTATTTAACTTTCTTAAAAGAGTCATGGTTTCAGATACTCAAATTAGTGAAAAATATATAAACTGTACTGCTTTTCAAAGCAACCAGATTTAAAATGATACTTATCTCTGTGACATCCCTGTTCAGAAGCCTGGTGTGCAGCTTGGAATGACAGCAAGTGTCAGCAGCATACATCCTTCCTGGAGATTGTCCTAAGGCAACTGTGTCCTTCTAACTTCTATAGGCTGATATATGTCTAGTCCCATAGCTACCAGCTCCATCTGAAAAGCTAGCAGTTCTTGTATGTGGGGGTCATATAACATCCCTCTGACTCTTGGCCTCTGGTATCTGACCTTCTCTTCTGCCTCCCTGTTATACTACTAATAATACTGTACCCTAGATAATCCAGCATAATCCTTATATACTAAGGCCACCTAATGAATTCCATTTTAAACTTTAATCCTCCTTTGCCCCAGAAAATAACATACTCATGGCTTCCAAAGACTAGTCACCGAGTTTCTTAAGGATATCAATATCATGCCTGCCAAAGACAGTAACTGAACTAAAATTTGACATTTGAAATGCTACAAGAAATTATTTCTTCATTTTTCTCTTCTCTTTCTCCCTCCTTTTTCCTTCCATCTTTATTAAAGTGGAGAGACAGCACCATTTGTTCTTCTAGTATCACAAATGAGTCATTAAGTGTAGTAAAGCAGAAATAGCCATCCAATTCTCAAGGACTACTCAAATAAATGAAGGCTATACATGGAGCGCTGTTGAAGTCCTTTGAAACACGCTCACTGAAGTGGTCTTGTTGCTATTTAGCAGTTTATTAGGGAATAGAATTAGCTGTCTTCCTAAGTATAGGGCAAGACTGTTCTCAGGTTTCTTTTTGATATATAGCCACATGGTGTAATTTTGTCCCATTCTGTATTTTTAAGAAAAGTAATATTAAACTCTAATCTTTACATTTGCTGCATCTATTCTGTGATGCAGTTGAAAGAACGTTGGTTTGAGAAGCCTTTTCAATAGCAATACTTGAGAGTAGAGCAAGGTAGGGCAGATTGCTAAAAATCACAAGAACTCCAGGTCTATTCAAGAGTGGTGACATTTTTTTTGACTCAAGGTATAAAAAGATGTCCAGAAACACTGCAAACAGATATCCAGGAAGCTGTAACATTTCATATCCCCCCAAAATGAGAAGGCAACCAGGAAGATTTTTCTGCAAGATGTCATTTGACATACTAACACATTCTCAATGCTTGTAGCAAGGAAGGCGCTGAGTATGCCTACACCTGCCTGTGTGCATGTTGACCTTTCATGCTTATTATAGATAGGTACAGTTTGTTGTCTTAGCAAAAGCTTTATTTCCATAATATAAGAGAATGGGGCAAAAGAGAAAAGGTAGGGGAGGTGAGGAGTAGAGAAAGAAAGAATAGAGAGATGATATAAAGAGTGGAGATATAATTTGAGAATGTACAAATGGAGCATTGTCTGGCATGTTCCACTGAATTGAAACACTTGTTCCTGTAGGAAAGAGGAGGCTCAGAAACTTGAAGCGGTACCAGGGAGTAAATGAAGATCACCCTGTCCCTGTCCTGGAGAACATTACCTTGGAAGATTCTTGAGGTCCCTTCCCAACAGCATTAAATGTAGTGAACAGTGCTGGGGGTGGAAACTTTGAGCAGACAAAGTGTGAGAACAAGTTTGCTCAGCCTGTGGCATTGTCTGTAAGCTGAGGAGAGAGCCTTAGGTTTGTAGGCATCATCACCTGTGTTTGGGTGGGCTTTTCCAGAGACGTAGCTACTTTTAAGTTATTCTTGTTCCTTGTAAATACCCCATCACTCATATACCTTTTGATAACCCAGTGAAAAACTCTCCGGTTGACCAATTTCAACATTGGTGCACCATTATTTTATCTGCCATAGGCTCTCTTTCTGGGGTGATTAGGTAGTTGTGTGGTGTGTGTGTGTGTGTGTGTGTGTGTGTGTGTGTGTG
>JADRCD010143366.1:0-10758 GCA_019843815.1 Montemys delectorum | reverse complement strand
AAGTTCCTCTATCAGCATTGTGAGATATGATTTTAGATCCAAATCTTGCTTTTCCAGTGTTTTGGGATATCCAGGACTTGCTGCGGTGGGAGTACTAAGTTTTGATGAAGCCAAGCAGTCTTGGTTTCTGTTGGTAGGATTCATGCGTTTGCCTTTCATCATCACTTGATCTCTGGTGTTAGATGTTCTTGGTGTCTCTGACTAGAGCTTGTCCTGTCCCTGCTGTCCTGCAACTCCCCTGCGACTCCTGAGGCCTGTGCCTCCTGGCTGGTCCTGCCTTAGAAAGTCACCAGAGAGAAAATGGCGGATCTCTCCTGAGTCCCTGGGTTAACCACTTCCTGAGGGCAGGCCCCCCACTTGCAGGAAAGGGGCAGAGAGGGTCACCGATCCACCTCTGTCACTTGGAAGCTGAGAAGATCCTGTCCCTGCCGCCCTACGACTCCCCTGCAACTCCTGAGGCCTGTGCCTCCCAGCTGGTCCCGTCTTAGAAAGTCACCAGAGAGAAAATGGCAGATCTCTCCTGAGTCCCTCGAAATCTTTGTGATATTAACCTGTGCTGTGTCAACCCTGGGCATCTAAGATAAGTGAGCGTTATCTAAGATAATTACCTAAGATAACCATCATCCTTACAAGATGTATTCGACAAAAAATGTTTTCCTTCCACAAATGGGAAAAATGACCAAGACTGAGAAACCAAAAGGATTGGCTTTCTCTGCTGAAGAATGTTCGTTGGGGGAGATACAAACCACACAAGGCTAACAGAAATGTGGGGTCCTGATTGGAATCTAATTGGGCACAATAGCTGTAGCGTCATTGTTGCAGGATATTTGATCACATTGTAAGCCCCAAGATTGTGTTATTTACTAGGGAAAAAAAATCCTGTTTTTAGTTGTGTGCTCAGCCTTAGCACACACATTTAATCCAAGAGTTTCTGCTTACTGTAAACAGGATTAAATGAAGTTAACCATAGGTCAAGAGGCAGAGGGAACAAGGGGTTGACCAGAAGTGAACATAGGATTATTAAGAAAAAAACATAGAGAGTAAGAGGGAGTCAGGAGGACAGATAGAAAGACACACAGGATATAGAAGGGAGGGGCACTGAGTTTGAAGGAGGTGTTTTGAGATGGCATGAGAAAGGAACGTTGCTGATGGGATGTCAGCTGGGGAAGGTCAACTCCTTTCTGAGGTAGCAGGCTTCCATCCCAGCGTCTGGCTCCCAAGTCTTCATTGTTAAATTGAACAATTGAAATTTTGTTAAATAAAAAAAAAAAAAAAAACAAAAAAAAAAAAAAAAAAAAAAAAAAACATCAGTCTCAAAGAGAAAGAAGACAGTAGAGCCAAGCCTCTGCTCCTCTGTATACCACAGAGGTGTGGCCTGGGGGTCATTCACCTTAGGTGTAGAATATTGGTTGGGAAAGGGAAAGGACATTTTGTAGAAGCTAGTTACCAAAGCATGGCTTAGAGCCCAGGCCTGGTGTTTTTTACAGAGCTCATTGTCATTATCATTTGCTATTATGGAGAGCAAACCACGCAGCACTCTCCAGGCAAGGTGCTTGATTCAGCAACGGGGCCTGAAGAACATGTATGTTGCCCTCTACTGACTTTTGACCTTGTCTCTTCTTCCCTTACACCTCGATGACAGCATCAAGCTTTTAAAAGCCATGCATATGCTGACACCCCAAAATGACATGTCCAAAACCTCCCGGGGCTCACCTCGGCTGCAGTGGCAGGATGCAACCCAGGCTGTTCTCTCTGACTTCTGCAAATTCTGTTAGGCAAAGTGGCAGCCTCAGGCTGGTGAGACTGCACAAGAACTCAGGACACCAGCTGTCAAGCCTGATGACCTAAGATGAATCTCTGGGACTCATGTGGTGGGGTGGGAGGAGACTCCTGCAAATTGTCCTCAGACCTCCATACATGTACGTGTACACATACATGCATACACACAAACAAACAAACAAATAAATAAATATGTAATAAAAAGCTTTTTTAAAAGTCATCTTATAAGGAAGAACATGAAGGAGGAGGAGAAGGAGAAGAGGAGAAGGAGGAGGAGGAGGAGGAAGAGGAGGAGGAGGAGGAGGAGATGGTGGTAGAAGAATTAAGCCCTAAAGTTCCTGTTGGGGAGTCCAAAGCTAAGGCAGAAAGGTGATGACTTCAAATTCAGCCTAGGAAAGACCTTGTCTCAAAACTAAAGGAGCTCGGGTTGTACCCCAGTGGTAGGGTGCTTGTCCATCAAGTCTTAGGACTTGCCTTCTGTAGAGATGGTGTACTCCAGAAAATGCATTAAAAATGCCTGGAATCCCTCGGAGAGAAAGAGACATTTCACAGCCTCAGCTCTACCGCTGACCACCAAAGCTCTCAGATCGCATGCCTCAGGCCTGTGCCAGAGTTCAGCTCCACAGTCCTGTTGCCTTGCTTTTCACCCTAGGACTGGAACTGTGACTATCTGCCCATCTCTCGGGCAAAACACTCAGCTGAGTTCTAGGATTCCAGAATTCTTGCGACTTTCCATTACATCCCCCTCTGCTTGGTCCCATGGTGAGTATGGAAAGTACTCACCCTCAGGCTAAGTCCCACATCCTGTCCTTTGTAGGGCAGACTCCCGCCATCCAGAGCCCCAGGCTTTTCCAAGAAGATCCTGCTGGTGCCCAAGATGCCTATGATGGAAGGACTCCTGCAGTGTTCCTGGCAAAAGAGTTACTAATCTCTCTCCAAGAAACAAGTCAGCGAGGAGGAGAGGGCACGGAAGCCCACAATGGTCTTCAGAATTCTCCCTAAGCCTCCTCTTATCCAGAAGGCTTTACCATTGCTACACTTCACAACTGATGGTTGAATGTCATCTTTCTTCATAGTGTGATAATGCTAGAAGATCTCAAGCACTTTCTAAAATGTTAACTAGCTTTGTTTGTTTGGTTTTTTTTGTTTGTTTGTTTGTTTGTTTGTTTTGTCTACAAACGCAGATAATGCCAAATGTCTATGATTCTTAATCTGGGGTAAAGCCTTTAGGTTTTTTTGACTACTGTTATCATTGTTATGTTTTTCTTATCCCGTCTCTGGTTCTCCACTCCACCCCCAACCCATTACGGTCATCAAAGAGAGACAAGCCCTGCACAATTCATTCTGATCAAGTTCCCTCAGTGTGCCCAAACTTACTTCATTGGAACAGTGACATCACCCAGGCCAATCCAGACTTGTGTGATAGGACCACACTGCCCCGCAGCTTCCAGCCAAATCCGTCTGCTACCAGTTCATACTTTTCCAGTTCAAATGTATCAAAATTAGTATTGTCAAATACAGGAGACACGACCACAGTGTGGTCTTCCTGAATCCAAGCCAAATGGGCTCAGCCCTGAAAGAAGAGAATATAGCAAGGCCAACAGTGTGACACAGCAGTGGACTGGAACAGAGAGAGACACTCTGTGAACCTCACTGTGATGTGGTTCTTAAGTCGGGCAGAAATTAAAAAGGATGCTCTAGAGTAGAATTCCTTATGTTGTAGGTAGTGGAGACTCTTAGCAGTTGAGCCAGATCAAGAGCAGATTTGAAATTAGTATCCAACTGCCACATCCAGGCCGTTGTGAACGAGGATAGTCAGAATTCTCAGTTTATATTATCCATGTTTCCAAATGGTGTCTCTCTCACTCTCTCTCTTGTATGACTCTCTACACTGTTCATATAATCTTTATTCTGTGTCATAAGAGCTAGGGAAACTGGAGGAATTACCGGTGGTCACATTTTGTATTTTAAAGAGAAACGTACAAATGTCTAGTTAAGTTGCAGTGTGAATCACTGGCTTTGAGTATATCATCATCATGATTATTATTAATTTATTTATTTTACATCCTGATCACAGCTTCGCCTCCCTTCTCTCCTCCCAGTCCCTTCCTCTCACCTCTCCTTCCTCATCCATTCCACTCCTCCTCCCCTTCTTCTCAGAAAAGAGGAGGCCTCCCATAAATATCCACCAGACTTGGCATATTAGGTTGAAGTAAGACTAGGCACATCTTCTTCTGTTGAGGCTGTATGAGGCAGCTGAGTTGGAGGAAAGGGATCTAAAGGCTGGCACCTTAGTCAGAGCCAGCCCTGCTCCTGCTTTAGGAGTCCTACATGAAGATCAAGCTACATAATTGTTACATAGGCATAGAGGGCCTGGGTCTCTCCCATGCAGGCTCTCTGGCTAGCAGTTCCATCTCTAAGAGCCCCTATGGGCCCAGGTTTGTTGATTCTGTAGGTTTTCTTGTGGTGTCCTTGGCCTCTCTGGCTCCTTCAATCCTTCCTCCATCTCTTCAACAGGATTCCTCAAGCTCCATGTAATGTTTGGCTGTGGGTATCTGCATCAGGTGCTGGGTGAAGCCTCTCAGAGGCTATGCTAGGCTTCTGTCTGCAAGTATAGCAGAATATCATTAACAGTGTCAGGGGTGGGCTCCCTCTCATAGCCTGAGTCTCAAGCTGGGCCAGATATTCGTTGGCCCTTCCCTCAAATTCTGCTCCATCTTTTACCTCTGCACATCTTGTAGGCAGGAAAAATTGTGGGTCTAGTGGCTAGGTTGGTGTCCCCATCCCTCCATTGGAAGTCTTGCTTGCCTGGTTACAGGAGATGCCAGTTGGGGATCTGTAACGGCCATTGCTGGGAGTCTTAGCTAGGTCACCCTCCTAGATTTCTGAGAGCCTCTTACTTATGTACTGAAACTCTAGGTAAAGAAGCAGGTCAGGCCCGGCTTGGTAAGCTTAGGCTGTAGCCCTGATGGATGAGTCTGCCGAGTCAGCCTGGGGAATCTCCTGGGCTTAACTGCAAGGCTTCCTAGAGAACCAGACTCAGCAGCTTTGCTTTGTTTTACACATCCCTGGCTGTTCTGCTTAAGTCACAATGGGAACAAATGCTGAGACCGATCTACGCCAGCATCTGGCTGAATCTAGCTGAAGACAGTACTCTCAATATTATGCAAGCACAACTCACTCTTCCCAGACTGTTTACAAGGGTTTTCCTCCCTCTCCCTCTCCCCTCCCTTTTGTAAAGCCTGTCTCTGCCTTTGTTAACTCAGGCTTCCAGTTGCCTTCTTTGCATATCTGAAAGCAGCTTCGCTTTCATACAAATCGCTAAGTAGTATGCAAAATAGCTAACCAAATAACTGAGTTATCCACTGATGACAATGGGTTTTGGCTTGGTTGGTTTCTTAGACAGACTCTGTAACCTAGACTAGCCTCAAACTCAAAGTATTCTTTGGCCTTTGCCTCCAAGGGCTGGTATTACAGGCATCACTGATTATGTATAACCCACTTAATCATTTATAGAACCCTATGAATGATAATATTAAAGTATTGCCAATTTACAGAAGGGAAACTGAAGCATGGAACAAGTAAAACCGTAAGAATTGAGCAAATAGGGACACCTCATAAAAATACCAAGGAGCAAGGAATGTCCATTTAGTCTAAAGACAGAGCTTCAGGAAGGTTTACAGAGCAAACGCCCATCCCCAAGAAATGCCCGGTTCTAGGAAACATCTCTGGGAGGGTGGATCTCCCCCCACCCCTCCTATGTATAATAGGTATCTCCTCCTCACCTGGGGCACAGAGGTCAATGGAAACAAAAGACAATGGGCTCCACCAAGGAGAGATAACCAACTCACGCTGTAAACCTATGTACTGAAAGGTATAAAAAGTGTGCTTTTGTTCCTGGGGGTCGCCTTTACTCTGAATGCAGGACAACCCCAGTATACTGGTTCAATAAAAACCTCATGCAATTTGCAGCGATCTCCCTCCTGATTCTTTGAGAGTGAGGGACCCATGCTGAATCTAACAAAACACTTTTCCAAATTACACATCCAGTTAAGTGGCACAGCCATACTGACTTTAAATCACATACTGGCTCAAGAACCACATGCACAGCACTGAGTTTTATTAAATTCCCTGAACCATCTCCTTTCTGCTTACATCCAAGGGATAAAATTCTTGTTACTCTCTCTCTCAAAAAAAAAAAAAAAAAAAAGAATATATTTATAAAAGCACACTAAAATTTGCCTGGTTTTATCTTTATTTATTTATTTATTTATTCATTCATTCATTCATTCACTTACTTACCTACCTATTTATTCTGTAGTGGAGATGTGCACACACCACAGCACACATGTGGAAGACAGGGAAAGCCCACGGGAGCCAGCTCTCTCGTTCCACTGTGTGGTTTCCTGGGGGAGTGAACTCAGGTGTTCCAGCTTGAAGGCAAGCACCTTTGTCCACTGAGCCATCTTGCTGACCCTTGCCCCACTTTACAGCACTCCCTCCATATGTGCACAGTGGCCTGTGCAAGCCCACACACCCTCCTGCAACAATAACTGTAACTAGAATAAGTTAACAAAGATGTGATTTGATTCCAGGCCCAAGTGAGAATGATACTCGGTCACATGACGGTGGCAGTTGGGACCATAGGGGGCTTTGTTTGGCTTTTCTTCATGCATCTGCTGTCCTCGGAAGCCATCTTATTTATTCTTTCAGCATTATTGTCCCACTACGGAGTCTTGCATTAAGGTTTACTGTCCCACCAGAGAGAACAGGATTATAGGACTATTGTAGGAGTGAGGAGACCTTTGGAGGAGGTCTTCCATCTCAACCCTTGCCATGTGTCAGCTCCATGAAGAGGCTGAGCCCCAGAGAAGTGAGAGGTCTTGTCTAAGGACCTCTCAAGGTCCTATCAGACAGGACCAAGTGGGGCCTGGGCCTTCAGATATCCAGGGTACATGTCTAGATCTCCCTTTTCTTTTTCTTTCTTTCTTTTTTTTTTTTTTTTAAGATTTATTTTATTCATTTTATGTGTATGAGTACACTGTAGCTGTACAGATGGCCGTGAGCCATCATGTGTGTGGCTGCTGTTGAACTCAGAACCTCTGCTGACCCCACTCGCTCCGGCCCTAGATCTCCCTTTTCTTACCAGCAGAGCCAGAGTGCAAGTTGAGACCCGTCTCTACGGTCGGAAATGAATGAAACCAGTTCTCATTCACGATTTCCAGAGAAATTTTGCTCTATAAAATTTGTTCTCCTTTCTCATTGAATTAATCACACTGGTAGAATGGCGAGGCGTGGACGTGAAGAGAAGTATTTCCTCAAGGCTGAGTTTTCAGCTCCGCCCCTTCTCTTTGTCTCTCCCCAGTGACCTCAAGCTCAAATGCCCTTCTCATCTGTCTCACCTTTAAAGACTGCCCACTGAGGGAGCAGAGGCCAACCACTTCCAAAGTCCAACACAATCTAAAATCCGCTCTTATCACCAGCCCACGTCCCTGGCTCTGTAATTTAATCCGTTTCTTTTTATGTGCTACCCAAGATTGGTAGCACTAAGAAATCATGTTGGCTGTCTTTCTTAGCACGGTCATGATAATCAACAGCCACATCGTGGGGTGCGGGTAAAGAAAGTCAATCTTGGAGATCTAACAATACTTAAGGATAGCTCTTTTAGGGGAAGAAGCTGGGGTTGTGAATTTAGAAGGCAAACCCTCAGGCCCATCATGATGGCGCACCCCAGTGGCAAAGCTGACTGGAAAGGATGGGCCACCTAAGCAAGGTCACCTAGCGTGCAGGAAAACATAAGCTCTATCTTCAAGGCTCCCTGAACTGGATATGGTGGTACATGCCTGTCGCCCCAGCACTAGAGAGGTGAAGACAGAGTGACCAAGGTCACCCTTGACTACATAGTGAGTTTTACACCAACCTGGGCTACAATGAGGCCATGTGTCAAAAATTGGGGAAAAATTAAAAAAGGAAGCAAGCATTAAATCTTCAATCTGCCTCTTCCCCATGTGTCTGAGGCTAGACCTGGGGCTAGGTAGCCTGGGGACAAGACTTATGGCCACTACAAATAATCCCAGAGTCCAGGGTCTCCTTACCTGAGGAATTTTGTCCTTGTCTTCTAAGGAGAGACTGTGAACCCCTTCTTGGGGTCTGAGGGCCTGCTTGGGGTCTCAACCCTCAGGTCTCCATCACAGTGCATCATCAGAGTACAGGTGACTTTGAGGTCACATGGTTCTGGGCCTGGCCCCCAATTCACACTGACCTACCATGCAATTTGGACACACTGTGCTTTTCTGGGTCTTTGTTTCCCTCCTTGCACAACTGAGATGATGAACTGTCTTCCTGGCTTCATGAAGTTTAAATATGCCCAGCATAAGACAGACCCTCACTAAAGTATCCTTTACTTTTCCCTCTGGGAGACACCCCCCCATGTCCCAAACTCCTAAGTGCCAACCCCATGACCAACGGAAATCATGCCTTCTCATTCTTCCCCCAGGATCCTCCCTGTGGGAGCTGAAGTCATCCACCAGGATGTTCCTCTTCAGCAGCTTGGATGAGGTCTGTTGATAACGCTGGTGATGGCCCTCTCAGTGATGGATAAAGCTTCCTTCATGAATATGAGAATGACCCTGAGTGACAGGACCCAGGCAGAACTTGTCTTCTGAAGACATTCTTAACACATTATTCTTTATGATTTAAACACTGCTATCCAGTCTTTCTCCACCCACTAAACCTCAAACTCAGTGGGTGAGGAAAAAAAATCTCAGGACTTTATCCAAAAAGCAAAAAGAGGTCTTATATCTATTTGTTCAAAACTTTTCAGCCCATACAGAGGCAATCTGTCACTTTCTGATTTACCTACAGACAATATGTTATAGAGCAGATGCCTAAAATTTAGTACCTGTGTAGCTATCTATTGACCAAACTTTCATTTTTAAAAACATAATTATTGAGAAATAAGTTACATGCAATAAAATTCACCTATTTAAAAGCATGTAGCCGGGCGGTGGTGGTACACGCCTTTAATCCCAGCACTTGGGAGGCAGAGGCAGGTGGATTTCTGAGTTCGAGGCCAGCCTGGTCTACAGAGTGAGTTCCAGGACAGCCAGGGCTACTCAGAGAAACCCTGTCTCGAAAAACCAAAATAAATAAATAAATAAATAAATAAATAAATAAATAAATGTAATCCCCTAGGTTTGTGAGTCAGAAAGTTGAGTAACTTTTAGCATTAGTTTTAGAGGTCAGAGGTTAAGTGCCTTCCTCAATTGCTTTTATCCTTATTTTGTCCATACAGGAATTCTAAATAAACATGAAGCTTTTCAATTAGGCTAAGCTTGTTGGCCAATGGGAATCCATCTGCATCCACCTGCTGCAGACACGCTGGGGCTCTGAACTCAGGTCCCCAAGCTTAGGAGACAAGCACTTCACCCACCAAGCCATCTCCCCAGCCTCGAATTTTAGAAAAGCTCATCACATATAAATAGAGCCTAAAACATTACCAGTTATTTGATATTTTTTTCTCCAACCCATTCTGTCCATGTCCTCCAGGCCATCGACATAGACTAACTGTTTTCTGTTTTTACAAACCTACCTACTCTGGAGATTTTGTGTAAATGAAAACAAGTTATATGTTCTTCTGGGTATAAAAGTATAATTAGTGTTCCATTAGGTACCAATAGCTTTCCTTGTATGGTCAAATCACATTACATTGAAGAGTTCTAACATGCACTGTTTGTCCATTTGCTGGCTGGTGGGTTTCAAGTATATTTAGGGTACTTTTCCTTTGGGGCAATTATGAACAACAATTAGAGAAACATACTTAAGCAAGCTTCTTTTTAAAAATTATTTATTTTCATTTAATGTGTATGAGTGCCTACATAGATGTGTGTGCACCATATTCATGCAGTACCTGCAGAGGCCAGAAGGGGGTGTCAGATCCCCTGGAAATGGAATTACAGACAGATGGTTGTGAATTTCAGTATAGATGCTGAGAACAAAATCTGGGTCCTTTGCAAGAGCAGCAAGTGCTCTTAACTGCTGAGCCATCTTTTCAGCCCTTGAGCAAACTTCTTTACTGGAATGTTCTCATTTCTCTTATATAAAGTGATATCAAGTGATATAACGCCACATGAAAGTGTTTCCATCTATGAGAGTCCACATATACAAATATGGTTCCCATAACATGTCACCCAATGATGTCTCAGCTGTCTTAGTTTACATAAACATACTTTGTGTTTGTACTACAACAAAAATGTCTTAATATTACCTTCCCCAGAACTCAGCCTATCATTAAGTGATATCTGACTTTAATTAGGGTCTCCAAAGCAAACTGGGAATGTGAAGGTTGGAAGGGTGAGTGTGAAGATTTTTGAAAGTACAATCTGAAGAAATTACGGCACATGGCTTTGCTCTTTTAAGTCTAGCGTCCTAGAAGTTGACCTGGTCAGAGTGGCTTACTGTTTCCACTATTCAGAAGTTGGGATAACAGGCTGAGTGCACGGAGGCTTCGGCTGCCCTTTGATGGGTCTGTGTGTAGGCTGAGGAATGGCTGTCAGTCTTTCTCTTGTGCTTATCTGTTTGTTCCTGAATGGGTCCAGGCCAGTTGCTAGCAGCATACCAGCATGTCTGCTCAATCCAGGCAGGAGTGTGATACCATGGGGTTCTTCGTGTCTGAGTCTTCCTAGCTTCTTTTAGATTTCTGAATGTCCCGTATGGTGCAGGCTACTAGCTATATCATGAACTATGAACTTTCTCTTAAATTCTCCACCAAGAATGCGTGCTTAGCTAGGAATGGTAGCACACACCTTTAATCTCAGCCCTAGGGAGGCTGAGACCAATGGATCTCAGTAAGTTCCAGGAAGCCCGCCCTACATAGAGAGTAGACGGCCAAAGAACGAGACCCTGACTTAAAAACTGTTCCAAATAAGGCTAGTTCATTAAAAAGAGCGCCTGAGTCAGTACTGGGGGGGGGGGGGGGGA
>JADRCD010143355.1:0-20759 GCA_019843815.1 Montemys delectorum | reverse complement strand
TCTGATAGAGGGCTAATATCCAATGTATACAAAGAACTCAAGAAGTTAGACTCCAGAGAACCAAATAACCCTATTAAAAAAATGGACTACAGAGCTAAACAAAGAATTCTCAACTGATGAACACCAAATGGCTGAGAAGCACCTAAAGAAATGTTCAACATCCTTAGTCATCAGGGAAATGCAAATCAAAACAACTCTGAGATTCCACCTCACACCAGTCAGATTGGCTAGGATAAAAGACTCAGGTGACAGCAGATGCTGGAGAGGTTGTGGAGAAAGAAAAACACTCCTTCATTGCTGGTGGGATTGTCAGCTGGTACAACTACTCTGGAACTCAGTGTGGCGGTTCCTCCAGAAATTGGACATTGTACTACCTGAGGACCCAGTTATACCACTCCTGGGCATATACCCACAAGATGTTCCAACATGTAATAAAGGACACATGCTCCACCATGTTCATAGCTGCCTGATTTATAATAGCCAGAAACTGGAAACAACCCAGATGTCCCTCAACAGAGGAATGGATACAGAAATTGTGGTACATCTACACAATGGAGTACTACTCAGCTACTAAAAACATGAATTTATGAAATTCTTAGGGAAATGGATGGATCTGGAGAATATTATCCTGAGTGAGGTAACCCAATCACAAAAGAACACACATGGTATGCTTCTCTGATAAGTGGTTATTAGTCCAGAAGTTTGGAGTACAGGAAGAACAATCCACAAACCACAAGAAACTCAAGAAGAAGGAAGACCAAAATGTGGACATTTCATTCCTTCTTAAAAGGGGGAACAAAATACCCATGGAAGGAGTTGCAGAGACTAACTATGGAGCAGAGACTGAAGGAAGGATAATCTAGCCTGATATAGCTGTCTCCTGAGAGGTTCTTACAGTACCCAACTAATACAGATGTAGAGGCTCACAGCCATCCATTGGACTGAGTACAGGGTCCCCAGTGAAAGAGCTAGATAAAGGACCAAAGGAGCTGAAGGGTTTGCAATCCTTTAGGACGAATAACAATATGAACTAGCTAGTACCCTCAGAGTTCCCAGGGACTCAACCCCAAACCAAGGAGTACACATGGTGGGACTGATGGCTCTGGCAGCATGTGTATAGTCTAATCCTCTAGGATTGCAAAGTCGAGCATCAATGGGAGGAGAGGCCTTTGGCCCTGTGAAGGCTCTGTGCCCCAGTGTAGGGGAATGCCAGGGCCAATAAGTGGGAGAGGGTGGGGTGGCAAGCAGGGGGAGGGGGTAGGCAACAGGGGTTTGTTCTTGTTGGGTTTTTTTTGGAGGGGAAACTGGGAAAGGAGAAAACATATGACATGTAAATAAAGAAAATATCTAATTAAAAAAGATTTAGCTTCATTTTAAAGTATAAAATTCTGGCTGATGAGATGGCTCAGTCATTTAAGGATAGGCTCACAACCTACATAAATATAATTTTTAATAAACTCAAATAAGATATAACCAAAATAAAATATAAAACTCAAGTTGAATAATAAAATTGACTTTGAAATCGTTATGTTACTATACTGGCTGGTTTTGTGTGTCAACTTGACACAGGCTGGAGTTATCACAGAGAAGGGAGCTTCAGTTGAGGAAGTGCCTCCATGAGACCCAGGTGTGAGGCATTTTCTCAATTAGTGATCAAGGGAGTAGTGCCCCTTGTGGGTGGTGCCATCCCTGGGCTGGAAGTCTTAGGTTCTATAAGAGAGCAGGCTGAGCAAGCCAGGGGAAGCAAGCCAGTAAGGAATATCTCTCCATGGCCTCTGCATCAGCTCCTGCTTCCTGACCTGCTTGAGTACCTGTCCTAACTTCCTCTGGTGATAAACAGCCATGTGGATGTAAGCTGAATAAACCCTTTCCTCCACAACTTGCTTCTTGGTCATGATGTTTGTGCAGGAATAGAAACCCTGACTAAGACAGTAACTTTTCTAGGGAAGGGAGGTTTGGTGTTTTCTACATTAATTATAAGCAAAGGCAAGCACGGTATTTCCCTCATACTCCTAGGCTTACTGTACTCTTGACGAGGACCCCATCATCCCTCAGTGTGAAGCATGTAGATCCAAGTGTCCAGTAGTCTCATTGAATGCAAACTCCAACATGAGGACCTGGCTCTCTCTGATTGCCATCTGGCTGCAGTTCATTCATGTGATGTACTGGTTGTAGGCTCCCTGTGCTGCAGGCCAGTTCTCTCTTCATCCTTTCAAGAGCTCGTTTGCTGAGACACTGCCCAATAATGAGGATGTAGGATGCCATCATCCATCAGCCTGTCTGCCCAGTGCTACTCATCCTCTAAGCTGATGTCTGTCTGTCTGTCTGCCTATCTGCCTGCCTGTTTGGATAGTACAAACATTACTTATTGAGATATTCCAGGTCTCGCAGTAAGTTTTCACAATATAGTGGAAACTATTTCTTCCACAGATCTATAGCCACACATCTGCAGACAGTACAAATATGTGATTGGCCTGACATTAACACATATTTCCATTTTAGCAGTTTCATAATAAAAAGTTATCCAATTTTTAAAATTATTTTATTTATTTACTTACATTCTAGTCATTGCCCCCCTGCCAGTCACCCCTCCCACAGTTCCTCATTCTATTCCTCCTCCCCCTGCTTTCTATCCCCACCAAGCCTTCCTCTTCGGTGGAGCCTCAAGTCTCTCAAGGATTAAGTGCATCTCCTCCTACTGAGGCCAGACCAGGCAGACCTCTTCTACAAATGTGTCCGGTGCCTTGGATCTGCCTGTGCATGCTCCTGGTGGGTGGCTCAGTCTCTGCGAGCTTCCGTGTCTGTATTAGTTGAGATTGCTGGTCTTCCTGTGGGGTCACCCTCCCCTTCGGCTTCTTCAATCCTTCCCCTAATTCAACCACAGAGGTCCCCGACTTCAGTGCAGTGGTTGGGAATAAGTATCTCCATCTGTCTCAATCAGCTGCTGGTTGGGTCTCTCAGAGGACAGTCATGCCAGGCTCCTGTTTGTAACCACATCAGGCCATCAGTAATAGTGTCAGGCCTCAATGTACCCTGTCTTAAGATGGATCCCAAGTTGGGTTGGTCACTCACTGGACTGCCTTTCCTTCAGTCTCATCTCCGTTTTTGTCCCTGTAGTTCTTTCAGACAACAGTTCTGGGTCAGAAATTTTGACTGTGGATTAGTAACCGTGTCCCTCCACTTGAGGCCCTGTCTATCTACTGGAGGTGGACTCTTTGAATTCCCTCTTCCCAATGCTGGGCATTTTGGCTAAGGTCACCCCCACTGATTCCTTAGACTCTCAAGTCTTTGGTTCTTTCTAGAGGATTCCCCCACCTGCTTATTTCCATTCATTCTCCTTGCCCTCTGGGCTTCTCTCTTGCCCCTCCTTACCTGATCCTGTTTCCTTTTTCCTGTCCCCCTCTCTTCTCCCACCCAGGTCCTTCCCTTCCTCTGCCTCCCATAATTATTTTTTTCCCCTTCTAAGTGGGATTGAAGCATCCTCACTTGGACCTTTCTGCTTGTTAAACTTCTTACAGTCTGTGGGTTGTATCCTAGGTATTCTGTATTTTTTGGATACTATCCACCTAACTGTGAGTACATACCATGCATGTCCTTTTGGGTCTGAGTTACCTCACTCAGGATGATATTTTCTAGTTCCATCTGCTTGCCTGCAAAATTCATGATGTCCCCATTTTTAATAGCTGAATAGTATTCTATTGTGTGAATGAACCTCATTTTCTGTATCCATTCTTCAATTGAGGGACATCTGCTTTGTTTCTAGCTTCTGAATATTACAAATAAGGCTGCTATGAACATAGTGGAGCATGTGTCTTTGTGGTATCATGGGCAGTATGATTTGAGAAAAAAAATCTATTGGTATAAAAAAATTAATCACATTTTAAATTCAGATCGGCAGAAAGTTTTGTTTGTTTGTTTGTTTGTTTGTTTGTTTTTCGAGACAGGGTTTCTCTGTGTAGTCCTGGCTATCCTGGAACTCACTCTGTAGACCAGGCTGGCCTTGAACTCAGAAATCCACCTGCCTCTACCTCCTTAGTGCTGGGATTAAAGGTTTGCGCCACCACCACCCGGCGGCAGAAAGTTTTTGATAAGTGTATAAATAGTTTGATTGTAAAAAAAACAAAAAAAACAAAAAAAACAAAAAAAACAGAGGTTGCAATTCTGTCAAGCTTGAATCCTGGCAACATTGTTTTTCAATATTCCTGTAGAAGGGTTATCAGATCCACTCACCACACTATATGACAGGCTGGCTCCACGGCAACAGCAACAAGCACCCCAGTTTTCTCTTTGATGTGGGGCTGCAACTTCTACAGCTACAGCAGTTGCTTGCTGTTAAAAAGCCCTGGAGCTCTCCCAAGGCTGGTAACCCACTGGACAGGTTCCCCATGAGACTTAGTTTTCACAAGACCAGTCATCTCCGACCTGGCTGGATGATGGTGTGCATCACCACAATCACAACGCACTCAAGAGCTCCAGGGCCTTCTCTCTCTCTTCTGACTTAGTTCTGTAAGCTGCTCACACACTCTGACTGCGCTGGTAACTTTCCTCTATATAGTCATATAAAATCACACTGATTGGACTGTGTGTGATAAGAAATCCCATGTCCGAGACTTCCACAGGAGTGACTATGTCATTTTAGCCATGTTAGTTTACTTAAAAAGAAAAAAAAAATACTCAATAGAGGTATTTTTAAAATGCATACAGAGATGATAGAACAAAAGAAAAATTTCCTGAAATCTGCTTCAATACATTTCTCTTGAAGTTCCCAGTGCTTTCTTTGGACTGGTGACACACGCACTCCCCTTGGAACCTCTCCGTGTGGGGTAGTTGGTGCCCCTACCGTGCAATGTCAGCTGTACCACGGTCACCACCCCTTGTGGTACCACCACCTCCAGACTGAGTATATGGTTAGGTCAAGCTTTGGTAAGGTAGACTCAATCCTGGGTTCTGTGGTTTCTTTGATCACCATGGAGTTTCTGAGGGCAGTGAAGGTCACTGCTAGGGACTTCACCCCTTCTGTGCAGAGCAGAGGACGGTAGAAGTCCACTACTACTCCACCACAAAACCACTGGAAGAATGAATAACTTGGATGCAACATGTTAAAGGTACCCTGTGGAGAATTTTTCCAGAACTCAGGCCCAGATTACAGGAGAATGCCCCATAGGCTAAGACATTTGAATCCTTAATCCAGAGTTAGTGGGGCAGCTTAGGAACAGTGAGGACTGTGACTCTGTTGGAGGAGGTATGTAACTAAGTGTGGGCTCTGAGGTTTAAGTCCTAGATTATTCTTGTTAGCTTGTGCTCTCTCTCCCTCTCTTCCTCTCTCTCTCTCTTCCTCTCTCTCTCTCTCTCTCTCTCTCTCTCTCTCTCTCTCTCTCTCTCTCTCTCCCTCCCTCCTTCTCTCCCTCTTTCTCTCTCTTTCCCCTTCTCTCCCTCCCTCTCCTCTTCTCTTTCAGTTGTCTCAACATGTGAGCTCTCACCTACTGACCCAGCACTGCACCTCCCCAGTGCTATCAGGTTCTATGCTATGACAGACCCACCCTCTGAAGCTGTAAGCAAGTCCTCGACTAAATGTTTTCCTCTGTAAGTTTGTGTCATGGTATCTCTTCCCAGCAATAGAACAGTAACAAAGACACCTTCTTTGTATTGCCTCTGTATTCCTGTATTGAAGAGTTGGGACCTCTTATTAGGGTGTCAGTTCATCTCCCAGGGTCACACTCCAAACTAAAGTTTTCAGGGCAGCAAATGTTTCTCCCAAAATGTCCCATGGAGACACATTTACAGAGAACAGTGCTTTTCACTCATGTCTACTTCTGTTTCTGTCCTAATCTCTCATTGGCTAAAACGTTTTAGGCAGCATGCATAAATATGAAATATATAAGAGTATAAAAGGGTATAAGAGTTAAGGTGCAAGAGAAAGAACAAAAGGAGAGAGAGAAGGAAAGAAAGAATAAGAAAGAGAAGGAAGGAAATGGAGAATAAGAGAGAGGGGGAGAGGGAAAGAGAGAGGGGGAGAGGGGGAGGTGGAGGAGGAGGGAGACAGAGAGCGAGAGGAAGAGGGAGAGGGAGAGGGGGAAGGAGAGAGAGAGGGAGAGAGGGGGGAGAGGGAAAGAGAGAGGAGGAGAGGGAAAGAGAGAGGGGGAGAGGGAAAGAGAGAGGGGGAGAGGGAAAGAGAGAGGGGGAGAGGGAAAGAGAGAGGGGGAGAAGGAGAGGTGGAGGAGGAGGGGGACGGAGAGGGAGAGGAAGAGGGAGAGGGAGAGGAGGAAGGAGAGAGAGAGGGAGAGGGAGAGAATTGAAATGAGCAGAGAGGAAGCTGGCGACTCACAAAACACCCAGCATCTGAGCACAGCTTAGGGCTGAGTCATGAACTTGACTTTGAATATCCTAGCACTGGAAATCAGGAGGAAAAAAAAAGACAGAGGAGGGAGATTCGCATGACCCAAAGACACTTTGGTTCCTACAAGTAAAAGCAAGTATCCATGCGTTCAGGATAAGGAGCATGCTCTCAGTCATTGCAAGATGAGCCCTGTGACATGAGACACATCGCTGCCCATGCTCTCCAGTGATCAGCACAAAGACTGTTTGCTTTCTCTATGTATTATTGCTGAGAGTGTGCACATGATTGTACATGTAGCCGTACACATTCAGTGGAGCATGTCTAGAGTTGGCTATAGCCTTCCACCTTTATGTGAATCCAGAAATTGAATTTAGGTGGCCAGGTGTGTGCAGCCAAAGCCTGTACCCACTGAGCCATCGCTTAAGGCCAAATATGGCTTTTAAAAACATATTTTAATGCAGAAAACTGTGCTGCAACAGCAGTAAATTAAGAGGGGTTTACAACTGAAGAGTATTTTATAAACGGACAAATTCATGCAGCCGAGGCATGTGGCTCTGAGGAAGGATATATGTATATTTATAACAATACATATTTGTAAATAGGATTAAACTTTCGATCGTTCCAGAGGTGGTAAGATTTCTTCGGAAAATGATCTAGAGCTTCTCCACAAACTCAGATAAGTAATGAATGAGAGGCATGTGTTTCTTTGCAGGAAAGTTCCAGTCCCTTTTATTTCAGGAAGATGCTAAGACATTCAGAATGCTGCTTTGACTTTGCTATGCACGTATTGGAGATTTCGAACAGTCTGTAAACAGGAGGGATCTCAGTGTCAGAAGAAACGTGGCTGCTTGCAGGCAGAGAGATGAGCCAGTGTGTAGCCGTTTATGGTTTTCGTTGCTGTCTAGCCCGCGGAGGTCGCTGTCTGTGCATCGGATTCTCACCCCATTTGCGTCATTTGCATCGAGAACGCTACATGGGATTGAATTCTAAATCAGGTTCGAATCCTTAATTGTTGTTTAAAATGACTACAAAAGTATTTCACCATGATGTGGCTCTTCAATAAAAAAGCAGTGCACACGAAGCCTACTGTTACTGGGGGTATGCGTGGAGAGAGAATTCTCTGAGGCACCTCGTGCTTGGCTTCATCTCTAGAAATGTAATATTGAATTGCAGAATAGTCAAAACTAGGATATTTTCTGTTATGAAAGTTGTAAGTGTTTCTATGTCTCTCAGCATTGTACCCTCTGGTCTTAAAAAAAAAAACTGTTAGAATCACAGGAGATGCGCAGGGGTGTGTGAGAGAGGCTCATTTTGTTATTGCCTATAGTCATTTGATCACACACATGTACTCCTTGAACTTCAAGTTATTTTATTAAGACCCATTCCTCCCCTCTTGGATTTATGTGTTTTTAAAAATAGAATATGTGGCTTTAGAATTAGTTAAAATTTAGGTCAATAGCTCAGGCTCATGCAGAAGGGATTAATGGCTGGTGTTGGCTTTAACACTCACTGACCATGGTGGTGGAGGCCTGTCCTTCAGAGTTTGACAAATAAGCCCCATCTCCTGCTGTGATGCCAATCCAAATCATCACACACCAAAGCTCCGAGAAGATCAGTGCAGCTCAGGATGTGTATACTACACAAAGGGCTTCCTCCTCTTGGCACCAAGTGTTGATCTGAACTCATACTCCTTCCATGAAACTTCTCATAGTTAGAACAACCTGTTTGTGCTTACACTTAGCTCTTGATCATATAAAGAAATCCTGTGTCCTCCAAGCTCAAACCCTGTGTGCACAGGAACCATTTGGCGCTTCATAGTGTTACCCCTTGGAAACTAAGGACTGTAGAGGGGGCTCTGTGGGTCAAAGGGCTTTTTAACAAGCACAAGGACCTGAGTTTGACCCCCAGCAATCATGTAAATTTGGGCTGGATATGGCTGCACACACCTCCCATCCTAGTACATAACTGTCAAAGACAGCAGATCCCCACGCCAAGCTAGCTAGCTGGAGGAGCTGGGTAGGTGAGCTCTGAGTTCAAGTGAAATACTTTACCTCAAAATATCTGCAAATGTAAAGACTGCATAGAAACCGATGGCATCGACCCCCACCATCCTTACATCACGATGCAGCCCCTCCAAGCCCTCCTGTCTCCACAGTCAGGAAAGTATGTGGCTGTGTAGACTTTGAATATGAACAGACAGCTAAGTAATAAGATTGCCCTGTGTTATCATCCCCATGAGACCGTAGTTTGGGGAATTAGAATCACTCTAATGTTTTAATGTTTTCTTGTATTAAACTAATAATTTGAGAAGCCAAGCAAAAGAAAAAAATGCTATAAAATTGCAATGAAAATAATAGTTCCTTTCTTTTCAAACCAGATTAAACAGCTTGCAATGGGGGGAAAAAAGAAGGTGGTCCTCCACTCACCAGTGAATCAGCATTGTGACCCCAAGTTCATAATTTGAAAGCCTGGTTTAAACAGCTGAGTGATTTGAAAGCTTTTGAGGTGTTAAGTTTATTGTCAAAATTCCCAGGTTCCCGCCGACATTCCTAGGGATGTTGGGCTAGCATGACGCTGACTCGCCTTTTGTGATCCTTAGCTACAAATTGCTCCTCGCCAGGAAAAGCCTAAATCAAATGTACACATCCTTCTGATTTGGTAATGCACTTTCATGAGTCACTTGTGATAAATTACAAAGCAAGAGCTCTCAAAACGTGAGTTGAGGCTTGGCAGGCTGGGCTTAGCGATGTATCATTTGCTTTTAAACATCATGAATACCAACAAGATCTTTCCCGCAGCCTCACTGAGTCTGCACACTCCCTGCCTGACATGAAAATGTCCCTGTTTCTATCTTCTGTGTGGGGGAGATTAGATGTCTTAATATTCTAAATCATAAGTTCAAAGGTGAGAAAAAAGACAATCTTTTACTTCATTTTTCCATATTCACCTACTAATTATAATGACTGGAACATATATCACACTTTACATTTAATTTCATTTATCTTCTTACTATATATTTCAATTTTAAGTGATATGTAACAACATAATAATTCTTCATATCGGGTACTGGTTAAGGGCTTGATACACACACACACACACACACACACACACACACACAGTCCTATAGTCTTGCTTTTTCAACATATATTTCTTTGTGATAAAAAACAAAACAAAGAATTAAAACACACACACACACACACACACACTCAAAGCAACAAAACATTCTCTATCTTCAGGAAATGTGGAATAGATATTGTCACCTAAAGTCACCCACACTGACACTCTCTCTGACATAACCACCAACTTCTTCTCTACTACATGAAACCTCTTCAGTCAAAGATCAAGCCAAGCACAGCTTCTCTTTCACCTCCAGACAGGAATGCCGGCATCATGAGGCGTCAGTGACAGCTCATAGTTCTTTACCTTCAAACTTCCCCATTCAACATGCACACCCTGCCTGCAAGCCCCACCCTGAGCCCCTCCTGTCAACAAGGTCCCCTGTCCTCTGCTTTCAGAGAACAAGTCTCTCCACCCTTCTCTCTCTTACATCATCTGTCTGGATGTGTCTAAACTTTTCTTATTTTCATGTAGATTATTCAGTCATATAATTTTTATGTGAATAAACTCATTCTGCATAGCAAAAGAATGTTGCAAGCAATGCTAAAATTCTCCTTGGCTCCTGTGTCCAAATCCAGAGCTGATGCTAGACATCTGACCCATACTAACCTGCATATAATATATGCAAAGCCAGGAAGAAGCTATGGCCCCTCAAGAGCTACTGGCTACTTCCCAGGCCACTGGTGAACTCTGGCTCAAAAGATCATGGGTAGACTCATGAGAGACTGTACCAGATATTTCCTCATTTTACAGCTTGTCAAATGAAGTGAACCAAGGTGACCTTGACATACATGGACCATGCTCACATGTGAGATTGTAAGTAGGAATTGTCACCACATGTGTCAATCCCATAGTGGTGGCACTGAGGTCTTGTAAGCAACACATCTTGTCATTACAGCAGAGCCACTGTCCCCCATTAAGTTCATGGGACATTCTTCCCCAGAGTCCCTGTGGCTCAAACTCACTATGCAGTGTGAGGACAGGTTCTTCATCTGAGTAGTCCATCAAAGATGAGGAAACACAAAATCAAATCCCTGCAGAGCAATCAGACATCTCCCCGAGGTGCAAACCTGGGAGAAAGCCACACAGCTGTAGTCACACCATGGTTTTTGGAGAACTAAACTTTCAAATAGCAGGAGATATAGGCAGGACAGGGCAGCTCTCTCTCTCTCTGGGTCACTGCGGATTCACAGCACAGCCAGGGATCTCAGGAGGGAACCTGCTGGTCAGTGTGTGCGGATGATAATGAAGGCCAAAATGGGCAGAAAGAGGGGTTCATTCCTGAAGCCAGATGAAATGTATACTTCTCCATCAAAAGCAAGTCTAGATAAGAATACTTAGGTTGCCGCCTTGCTTTATTTAGGGGCTGGGGGAGGGGAAAGAGTCTGATTAAAATACATCATACAGAAATAATTTTGAGGGAAATTTTGAAAGAAAAATTATTTTATGGGTATTAATGTTTTCACCATATGTTTATCTGTGTAGCACACACACACACACACACACACACACGCACGCGTGCACACACACACACACACACACACACACACACCTGATGTCGTAGGGTGGCACTGGATCCCCTGGAACTGAGATTACAGTTGGCTATGAGCTACCACCTGGGGACTGGGAATTGAACCTTAGTCCTGTGGAAGAGCAAGCAGTGCTCCTTAACCACTGAGCACTCTCAGCATCTCTCAAGCCATGCTGTTTTCCACGAAAGGATAGTTCTGTGCTATGCTCTCAAGAAATTCTCATTGGATATCCATCCCCTGAAGATCAGCGTGTTCCCAACAGTGTCCAGAGATTCTCATTGTTTCAATAGCCTGAATGAAATCTATTACTTTTTTCCAAGATACTAAACAATGTAGAATACAGATGATGTCATTTGAGACCAGAGAATCTTTTTTCTTTTTTTAGTTAAAAACCTAGATATCTTGTGTTGTTGCTATGTCCTGGCCATACTCAAATCCAAAGCAGGTCACAGAGAAGAGCTAAAACCTTCATAAAAAACCTACCACCCTCCTCCCTGCTACCAATGAATGAATGAATGAATGAATGAATGAATCCCTTTTACTGCAGCCTGCCCTAATGTGGGCGGTGCCACCACACCATCCTCTTGTTTTGAGAAGCATCCCAGAAGCAATACAAGCCCATGGACTTGGCCAGCATTCCCGCTGCTGAAAAGCAGGTAGCATACATAGGGTCGTTATCAATGTTGTCTCAAGCAAGCTGCTCAATGAAAGACTATGGAAAACATTTGTCCTGGCCTCAGTGGTACCCAGTGTGGATGCCCTGTAACTGTAGGTTTGTACACGGAGCAAGGTTCCCTCTCTGAGCAGCTTGAAGAGGATCAGAGAGAAGAAAGCCAAGCTCTCTCAAGACCACGGCAGATACGGCTCTGTCTTCAGCGTCTGAGTGAGGGGTCTTCTGCTACTTTCAACATGAGGCTCAGTCTCAGCTGTATCCCTACCCCACCCCCGGCCCCACGGCAGTGAGTTCCAGAACTGTATTTCCTCTACCTTCAGTGCTGTCTGATATGCTGCTTTCAAATGAGCTCGGGGATGGCTGGAGTTAGTTGTGGGTGTCATGGCATGCAGTAGTTCTGTAGGTGCTAAGATGACAGATGCCCTGAGTCATAAGAACAGGAGGCTGTTAAACAAAGGCACATCCACCTTTCTTCTGCCTGTAACTGGGAGGAGAGGGTGTATATTCCATCTTTATCAATATGTTATTTCCTTTTGATTTGGGAGAGGGGAGTGAGACAGGACCTAGGATAACTGAAGTCAGCCGTGAACTCCCTATGTACAAAGGACATCTTTAAACTTTTAATCTCCTTACCGCCACCCTCCAAATACTGGGACTCTGGTCATACACTTCCACTCCTAATTTTGTGCGGTGCTGGGGATGGAATCCAGGGTGTCATGCACACTATGCAACACTCTGCCTACTGTCCTAGACTCTCAACCTTTTACTTATTTTTTTTTAACTATTTTACAAAGTATCATCTCTCCTTATGATATTTCCATATACACTTAGATTTAGTTGACCTCCTTTATAATCAAAGCAGACACATTACAGCCTCTCAGTAGAAAATTATTAACAAACTTACAATTATCAATATTTTTCCCAACACTAAAATACAGCATAGATTTTGCTGTGGTCATTCAAACAACTCCGTTCACTCACTGAGATTTCCAAACTGGGCCATCCCTTCACCCGCAGCTGGTGGAACTATAGTGCGGAATCGCTCCGGCTGTGACCTGGGCTTTTGTCTAGTATGTACAGAGACTTGAGGACTTTTCACTTGCTCTTTCTGGCTCTGTCCCTTGTCCTCCTTCAAGGGATGAAGGAACAGATGAGATCCTTGATGCTCATCTCAGCCATCAGCCAGGTGTGTGGAAGTCCGTGTGTTTTTCAGATGATGAATTAGAACTCCACAAGATTCAGAACTCCCCTGAGGACTGACCAGTCATCCATGGCATGTGGTATGTGGCGTGTGGAGTATGGCGTGTGGCGTGTGGCGTATGGCGGGTGTTTCTTCCCGCGCAGCATCTTCCCAGTTCACCTTCCAATGGGCAGTGACAGCACCCACAGTGACACTGCCACCAGCCAGCTTTTAAATGGATGGAAGGTAGTGCAGATCTATGCCTGTATCCCATAAATATACAAATAAATTTGCATAACAAAACTTGGACCCCAATTAAAATGACTGAATTCATCATGATAACATAATATTCAAGCTGGTGAGAATCCACAAAGCTTGTCACCCCAGCGTGAGTTTATTGCAAATTTGACCTTTGACCGCACAGTTTTGGAATTGTATTTTAAACATAGCTTTCAAAATATCCTTGTTTTCCTTTGGGTTTGCCAAAAAAAAAAAAAAAAAAAAAAAAAAAAGTAGCCCTTCCCTTCTCCCTCCCATATCCCCCACTGGGGACAGGCAGTTGTGTCCAAGAGGCTGCAGAAGAAAAGAGGCAATTTTCTCTGAGGTAAGCAGCCCAGCCTTTTATTTAATAAATTTATATGAGATTTTCCTCGCAAAGAACTAAAAAGGGGAGAAGCAGCAGTAATCAAGATGTCTTAATTCCTTGACATAAACATACACACAGATTAATGAAGCTTGCAGAGATTCTTTATAAAGGAGAGATTGCTTATCGATCCATATCAAAATTTTCATGCTAATCCCAGTGAAGAGATAGAGTATCTGGTATCAGAGTTAATAATCTGAGTGCAGAGCTGTCCCAGACAATTCCGCCCAGCGTGAACTCTAATCAGTCCACGTCGGCTCATTTCAGTGTGCCTGGCGTCTCCGGCCCTGTGTCCCCGCACCGTGCCACCGCCTCGACATTGATGGAAGATATGATGTAAACATGTTGACAAATTAAATTTTTACATTTCAGAGGCGATTTGCTGAGGACGCTGGTGCCTAGAATATGGGTCTGATTATAGCATTCCATAGGTGCCCCAGGATCAATTTCTTTGTTAGATTTTGTCTTTTCTTTGACCTCAGGCTTTGAGCTGCTGCTAAGGGCAATTCCCTGTCTGGAACTTCAGAGAGTGAAGGGGACGGGAGGAAAGAAAGCGTTCGCTTGGTGAAGAATATAGAACCGCACTTCTTTTCTTGTTTACCGACAACTTTGCCAAGTAGAAAGCTCTATGATTAAACTGACCAAATTTCTGTACCTCAGATAGATAGCCCTCATCCACCATTCTCTGAAATGAGTATTTAAGAAACTTAAAAAGATAAAACAACAAAACAACAAACCAAAACCTTTCCAATTCATTTTAATACATATTGTCTCCTCCTAGAGATCAGAGTTAGAACTTAGAATAAGCCCAGTTTTTACGCCAATATTTTGAGGCAGTCCAAAGTTTAACTTGTTTATTTGACTTCAGTGGCCCATGAATGGGTGACTAAGTCTGAATTTGTTTTGGTCAGTACAATGGTTAAATTGCATTAGTTGAAAACCACTGGCATTTCTAGCTAGCTGTGTGTTTCTCAGCACAGGCTTGACTGTCTTTGGTAAGCTGCTATCAAAATCCATCTTCCTAGGCGAAGAACAAAACCACCTGTATGTGGCAAGTCAACAAGAGCCCGTGCTATGCACTCACAGGCCCAGATCCATTGGAGGCTTCAGCAAACACTTACTGACCATAAGGACAAGGTCAGTCTGGGTTGGACCTCAGAGTGCCAAGTTAAGCATTGAATTGTTTCAAATTTCTCCCTTTATATTTTTTGTTCGTTCTACAATTGTTGACTACTGGGACAAACTTCAGAAACAAACAATTTTGTTTTGATAAAATAATAATAAAAGTCAAAATAGTCATGTGCTTAAAGTTTGATTGAATTTTGAGATCCAGATATCCTCTATGATAGTTTAAGGGAACTTCAAAACTCTTTCATCTAAATAGTGAGGGGAAAGTAAGTCCCTGATAGATTATGAAATAAGAAGGGAAGAAATGTAGAAGCACCCAGCGATTAACTAGGCTCTGGCCATTTCAAATTAAGAAACGTTTCACCCAGAGATTATAAACTCTGGTACGATATTTCGACTCTATTTTTGAATAAATAATGATTGACGTATTGAATTACAACATAGCACACATGTGAGAAAGGGAAGAGGAAGATGACAGAAAGATAACAGCGGCCATACCCTTGCCTGCCCTTCTCGGCACCTTACGGCCTCACGCAAAGACCCTCCTGCATTTAATCTGGCGGTTTTAAAGAGTCATGCTGCTAGACTATAGGGCCAGGGCACAAGCTGCTTAGGACTAGGACACAGGTCCAGAGTACAGGAGCACAGAGGCAGGTGTGAGAGAGAAGGGTAGCACCTGCTCTGAAGTCACCAGGGAGGTCTTCCACATCATGCCTGGCCTCTGGAGCTGCCTGCTGTGTGTGGTTCTGTTGCTTGTGGATAATTCACTGCAGCCTCTATCTCCACTGTCACAGATCTTCCTCTACTGGCTTGTCCGTGTCTGGAACCAGGGCTCCCCCATTCTGATAAGGACATAGGTCATGCCCTTGAAGTCTATCCCACTCATTGTAGCCTCTTCTTAATCTCAGAGAGATGAGTGAGCCCTCTTTCCAAGTAAGGTGATCTATAGATTCTGGGGTAATCCGTCGTCGTAATGCACAGGTGAGTATTTGAAGGGATGCAGATCAATCCACATCCATGATGCTAAGATAGTTTGCCCCTATGTTTATTGTTTTAAGAGTTGAGTTCTATACCTCTGATACATTACATGGAATAATAGCATCTTAGGTTCCTTCTTTATTTATTTTATGCACATATTTGAATGTTAGCCTGTGGGTTTGGGGTTTTGTTTTATTTTAGTGTGTGTGTGTGTGTGTGTGTGTGTGTGTGTGATTGCATATTCTATGGTGTACACATGGAGGTTAGAGGATAACCTGAAGAGGTTGGTTTTCTCCACCATGTGGATCCCAGAAATTTAACTTAATTGTCAAGCTTGGTATCAAGTGTCTTTAGCCACTGATCCATCTCCCTGGCCCACTACATCAGTGTGCTTTAAGGATCACAGCAACTATAGAGAGCTGCTGTCTTTGGGAAGAAAATTTGACAGAATTCCTTGTCAGAGTCGTAACAGCAATCATCTTAATAGCTCTTAGTATCTCCTAGAGCCAGCACTCATCCACTAGCAGCTAAAACGGACACTTCTGCTACTCCCCCACTTACAGAGGAAATGAGCTCATGTGCATCTCTGCTTCTTATCAGGTGTAAGGCAACACTAACCTCTACGGCACTACCAAAGCCTGTAGACTCACCTGCAAGTCCTTAAGCCCATAAAACTATCTGTCTGTACCCCATATAGCATCCTCTATTCAGTCACTCTTACTCCTTTCGGCAGGCATCAGCAGCAGGATAGATACAGCTCTGAGTTCCATCGGTTTTTCATTACCTCAGCTATTCATCCTGGACAAAAGAAAGGGAGTCCCCAGAGGGTGTGGAGTGAGCCTTAGCACGTTGTCCTTCGGATGATGGGGCTGGGGCTAGCAGCCACTGTGAGGGTGCATGGGGCCTGAAGGCTTTGGAAGCACTTCTCCCAGGTGAACCGTTTGCAGGTTTTCATGGGTTGTCTCCTTGGCTGTCTGGGGTCTACCCAGTGTTGCAGTCTACCTGGATGGGTGTGGAATGGTGCAGCCTGCAGAGGCCATGGTGCAGAGGCAGCCTCTGTGTGCAGATGGAGCCTTGGTGGCACTGGCCAGTGTCTCTGATGTAGCCACTCCAGCCATGGCTGGAGTGAGTTATAGAACAAATGGGAACAAGACCTTTCTCAGCATCCAGTGTGTGAAAGTAACCTCTGGGGCATGAATGCGAAGGAAAAACAAAATTGGCAATGATGTGTGTGGGGGGGGTAAGGCATTTATAATTCCATACAGTTTAATGTTTAATCAGAGGCTGTCTTGTAGAGCCATTGCAGGAAGCACTTAACGACTTTACAGCATTGCTTAGTAATACTCCACACCGCCCTGGATGGCCACCAGCTACTTCCACTTCCTGGTTCAGTCTGTCCACAGGCATTCTTACACACCCACTGCATTATAAAAGGAAGCCCCAACACTGTTAGTCACCAGGTTTAACTCTCTACCCAATACCACATGGACCGTGGCCTTGCCGTGTACTTGAGACATCAAACATTAACTCTCTCCCCACTGCACCCTGCCCATGTTATTGTGTGCCATTCGCTGGGAAGAGTACCCGAGACTGACAGAGAAGTGACCAACCAAGCCGTGACTCCATCAAAGTCCAGCTTGATGATAATGTGAATTTATTGCAGTCACTTAAGCAGCAGGGGAAATTCTGGCAGATGCTCCACCTCCGTGGCATAGGTGAAGATTCACAAAACCTGTATTACGGGAGCTCATTGCCCAACCTGCAGGCAGCTACACCATCAAAGAGTCTCCTCTCAGCAGCTGCAAACCAGCCTCAGAAAGTGGACCCCTGAGTCTTCTAAGTTCCATTTCATGATCTATTCTTGTTTTCCAGGAGGGAATATTTCAATTCAGAAGGCATAGCATCTCGGCCATACAGTCTGATTGGGCCATTCCCTCACTTGGTGGGGTCATGAAAGATGCAGATCTTGAGATCACCATAAAATCCTCTTCTCACATCTATGTTTTGTAAGAGGTATCGCCAGCGCCCTTCTAACTTCGTGTTTTAAAGGCATAGTAACATCCACCTGTCTGGTCCATGTCTTTTTGCTATAGCTGAGCACCAGAGATTGGGAGGTCCATAAACTGTGACTAGCTTTGGAAGGTCCAAAGTCAAGGACTGCATCCACGGCTTTCTGGCTGATAGGGACTCCACACAGCATCGGGACCGAGGTGGCAGGGGGTCACATGGCAAGAAAATACATCTAAGAGATGAAGCTGAGCAAGCTTTGTGTCTGAGAACAGATCCGTTCTCAGATAGCCTATCAGTGCCTGAGTGTGTGAGCACATCCACCACCCCTATGAATGTTATGAAGGCACCTATGAATGTTATGAAGGTTATTAAGAGTCTGGTGGTAGGTGTACTCTGGCTCCAGACCTACGAGTCTAACCCTGTCATCCCTGACTCTCCACAGCCAAGCCCCAAATCAAAGTGTTTCTTCCTTCCATGAGAAGCTGACTCTCAGGAAGGTGACAGGTGAAGATCTAGCACGTCTCTCTCTCTCCACAGTGCTTTTCAGCTCCAGTCGGCCTGCTCTGAAGCATGGTGGCTCCAAGCTGCTTCTCATTTCCCCTGTGACTCCCTCCCCCACCGCCTACACACACACACACACACACACACACACACACACACACCTTTCCCCAGGTCCTCAGCCTGTCCCTTTCTTCTTCCCTAAGGCCTTCACATGTTCTTATTTCCCTCCCCAATCTGCAGGATGCTTGATGTGACTCTAAGTCTACCCTGTGAGCTCCTACTCAGTCCAGGCTGGAACGCATGCATCCTAGCAACATCTCTTTGCTGCAGCTGCCCCTGTGAAGTCTGGGCATGCAGCTTTTGTCTGAACGCACCCTCCATGGCAAGAATGCTGTGCTCCTTGCTGCTATCCAGTGTGGCCTGCGAATCTTCCCTCCTAAGTGACGGCCGAGGATCCTGTGATTAACATCCTTTAAAGCAATGTGACATCTCTTGATTTAAGCTGATTTTCTTCTGAAGGGCTCTCCAGGCTCTTTAATATGCTAATAGGTATTGTGAAACATGCCACAGTGTGTGACCACTGTTCTCTGTTTTGCTACTGAACATCTATCAACAGTCCTTGGTCATCTGTGTTTGCTGTTTGGACGTACTGACAGCCCTTGATGAGAGTCTTGACATCATAAGGACTACTAACTCTACCTTGCTCTGGGCTTATGGAGATGCCAGCATATTGGGTATAAATATTCAATTAGGTGTGTTTCATAATGACTATATGATCATCAGATGTTGATGATTTGTGAATATATTGCCTGCATCGATAGTTGAGATAGGTGTGTCGATTTGTAAATGAGAAAAATATGCTTAATCACAGATGAAAATTAAATCTGCAAAACATTGCCAGGATGAAGGGATGCTGCCTGCAGAAACTCTTAAGACTTGTAGATGAATGTCAAGAACAGCTTTGATGAAACAGCGTAAACCTGACAGTGACACAAACAACTTGAGAGCATTTCCTGTGTCACAAAAACTAAGAGTCCAAAATAGATGGGCTCTACATTCATGCCATACACGAAGGTTATGCATGTAAGGGCATGTAAATGTGAGTGTGTGTGTGTGTGTGTGTGTGTGTGTGTGTGTGTGGTGTGTAAGGTCTGGTATGTGTGTATGATGTGTGTGTATGGTGTGTATACATGTATATATGCATGTATGGTGTGTGTATGGTGTGGAGTATGTATATGCATGTGGTGTGTGTATGGTATGTGTGATATGTATGTAGTATATGTGTGTGGATATGCATATATAGTGTGTATGTAGTGTGGTATGTGTGCATGTTGTGTGTGTAGTGTGTGTGTGTATGGTATATGTGGTGTGTGTGTGGTATGTGTGTGGTATGTGTGTTATGTATGGTGTGTGTATGTTATTGTGTGTGTGATGTATATGTGTATGTATCTGTGGTGTGTGTATGTTATGATGTGTGTGTGTATGAAGGTATGGTGTGTTGCGTGTGTGTGTATGTGTGTATGTGTGTGTGTGTGTGTGTGTGTGTGTGTGTGTATGATATATGTGAATGTGAATGTGAATGTGCTTGCATATAGTTTGGGAAAGGAACACTGGCTTATGACTCCCCGTTCCCCTTCAGCTTTCTGTGACAGGATCTTGCTCTGTAGCTCAGGCTAGCTGGAATCTACAACATAGCTCAAACTGAACTTGATTCATGGCAGCCCTCCTGCCCAGCCTTTTGAGAGAAGGTTAGGAGTCACTATGCTCTGTTTACTACTGTTTTTGGAAAAGATCTTAACACACAAGTGTCTGATTTAAAGATATGGTCCCTGACAAGAATATGCCATTCCTTGGGTGTCCCAGACAAACCAATGAGTATCCAGGAGAAGAGAAGCAGGGCCCACCAACCACTTCACCTGGCCTCTCACATCAGTTGTACCTTGAGGTATGGGGCATCCCTAGGAATATCCAGTGTGTCCATTACATCCTGGAAAGGTTTAAACAAGGATACGATATTTCATCATGGATATGTCCATCACCTTGATGTGAATACCCTCCCTGTCTAAGTGTACACTTTAAAATTAATGTGAAAGAAAAAGACACAACTGAAAAGGATTGCATAGATTTCATTGAATGGAAGACTTGCCTCACAAGTGTAAGGAACAGAGCTGAGATCTCAAGAATATATCTAAATGCCAGTGGACACAAAGGCCTTCCTGTGACACTCATTCTCAAGAGGCGAAGAAGGGATCACTGGGAGCTGGGTAGCTACGCCAGCCATGCTGGCCGGGCAGTTCACTGTCCAGAGCCTGCTGCAATGACTCTAAGCTGGAGGATGATTGGAAGGAGGCTCCTGATGTTAGCCTGGAGCCTTCATCCAGAGCCCTGCACACATGTGAGACCACACAAGTGAATTCATACAAGAACACACACGCACACACAGACACATACACACACGTGCATGCATGCATGCAGGCAAAAAATCACATTTAAGGAAAAAAATTAAACTTTCAAAAAGCTTGGCTAATTCATTTTCTTCTGTCATCATTGTTTTGAACAGCCATGCAAACAAAAATGAGATGAAATTTGAATGAAAGATAATTTGGAAAGAAGTCAAACGTTACAATAAATAAGAAACATACAAAAAAAAAAAAAACAAG
>JADRCD010143352.1:0-13058 GCA_019843815.1 Montemys delectorum | reverse complement strand
CAAAGGAGCTGAAGGGTTTACAGCCCCTTAGGACGAACAACAATATGAACTAACTAGTACCCTCAGAGCTCCCAGGGACTCAACCACCAACCAAGGAGTACACATGATGGCACTGATGGCTCTGGCAACATGTGTATAATAGAGGATTGCAAGGTCGCTCATCAATGGGAGGAGAGGCCCTTGGTCCTGTGAAGGTTCCGTGCCCCAGTGTAGGGGAATGCCAGGGCCAATAAGTGGGAGAGGGTGGGATAGCAAGCAGGGGGAGGGGGAGGCCACAGGGGTTCATTCTCGTTTTTTGGGTTTTTTTCTTCCTTTTCTTTTTGGAAGGGAAACTGGGAAAGGAGAAATCATATGACCTGTAAATAAAGACAATATCTAATTTAAAAAATCAAAAAAAAAAGACAAAACTCATACATTCTAAGTATTCCTGGGAGAATATAATAATGAATTTGAGTCCATAAATATCAGATTTATAAACTTGAGAGAGATAATGTACTAACTAGGCTTTCTCTCAGATGTTGTCACTCATGGATGGCCTTAGTGCTCTGTGGAAAACACTGGATTATCATCTATAGGTTGAGGAAGCACAAACACTAGAAACCAGAGCAAAGCAGAGGACTGGCCAGCACCAAGAAGAGAGAGGATGTACAAGTGTAGAATCCTTAGTGTTTCCATGTCAGTTTTCATTTGCAGTATTCTGTTAACTCTACAGTTAATCACTATCCCTGAATTCAGGGCATTGCTCAGCATATAGACAGGGTTCTGCAATCAGGCAGGGTTATTGTGCAAAGGCCATTGAGATCACCCAGGAGGGACATGTGGAATCATGGGATGCTGGGGCATTCATAATAATTAGTTCTGTGAACTACTTGGCCACCATCCTGAAGAACCCAAAGCAAGATTGTTAATATATACTTTCTAAATCTTAGTTTTCTTGTTGATTTAAGAAAAATTAACTGGATGAACTTGAGGCCTGTGCTATGGAAATTCAATAAAATCTTAGGATGAGTGAAAAGAGTTGAGAATGGACTGTGAGGAAAAAGGATCGGAAAACTTTTAATAATGAAAAGAAGAGGAGAAAGAGTCAATGATGCTTGGTAGATAGCAACATTTACTTAACACGTTGCTGAGTTCTTGATCCCACTATCTAATACCTAAACAGGGCTTGCATAACCTGCTCACACTGAGAAAGTAGCACTGAGTCAGTTGAGACAAACCCAAATGCTAGACTGGAATTAACACATAGAGACATGTTACATCATATTGCTGGGGCATGTGTGTGGTAACTGTTTTTTATCTAGCCTGCATCAATTCATTTTGCTTTGCTTCATCTGAGCCTTCTAGCCTAGCTATGTTTGGTTCTAAGAACGTTAAGTGTTTCCTTTTGTAACTTATAGGTCTCATGTCATTGACACTTCTTCTCTACAAGAAAAGACCCGATAGCTCAGAAAAGACAATAAAAATTGTCTTTATTTAAACTCTTGAATATTTAGGACCCCTGTAACAGTATTATTGAGCCATTTACGAACTACAATAGCATTCTTTTCTCCAAAAGATCAAGAATTAAAACCTCATTTTTCCCTCAGGCTTGGGCACGAATAACACAAAGTCTCACCAGATCAGTCTGGAGTAAACCTTGTATGTTCTCTTCAAACAGCACCTCATATTCAATGATAAATTTCCTTGCATATACAAAGTTTACATAGGTATATTTAAATTACCGAGGAAGTTTTTAAATTATGTTATATATGTCCATATGTTATCTATAAATATACATATAGGTTATCTATAAATATACATATATTATACAAGCACATTATACAAATATATTTATAATTATTATGCCAGAAACTACAAATAACACGAAGAAAAAAGAGACACCATTCTTTTGCTCAAGAAATTCACAATTTAAAGAGATGAGACAATAAGATCCCTTTTCTATAGAAAATATTAATTAGAATAATAATACTAAATATGTACCAGCTAGTCCCTTGGTATCAGCTAGTATTATATAAATTGTACATACATTGAAATAGCTAGTTGACGAAAGAACTCTAGAGTGAAGGTATTGTGAGTAAATCTATTTATAAATATGGAAAAGGATGTACAGAGAGGTTAGATAAATAATAAAGAAGTTAGAATTAGGGCAGCACACATTGCCTTAATATGCTACCTCAATACAACACAAGAAAACAGAATAAAAAAAGCATAATTATGATTCCAAGTAAATTCCAATTAGCCTTGACTGAGTACTCCCTCAATACAACATGAAAAAGCAGAACAAAAAAAAAGCACAAGGTCACCAGGAACTGTTTGGCAAATGAGTGGCACAAACAATCATATTCTCCAGATCTATGTTTAAGGAGACTCCAGCATCTGTAAAACACTTCTACAGGGCAGGCTTTGTACAGTCCAGAACCCAAATGCTGAATATTCCTTGTGCTGTGAGTTTGACACCAACAATTTAATGTTTGATTCCCATTACTTTATGCAAAGCTTCAATGGATTACTTCACAAAATGAATCCCGCATGTGCCAATTACCAGGGACTTTTTTGGGTCATTGCTCATTAACACATTGGAGATTTTAGAAAAATATTCTTTGAATGCCTCCTGGATCCCAAGGGAGGAAAGGAACATGTTCAAAGTGTAACACCTCTGCTAGATTTCACCTTGAATTCTCTATGCAAGATTCCACCCTATAAACAGCAGAGAGGACTCTGTGCCCGCCCCACCACCACCACCACCACCACACACACACACACCAGCTGAGATTCACCATAAGCCCTCATGCATTTTCTTCTATCATTGTCTAACTCTGTATTTGGCCTGACTGAGGCCTTAACTAAGTGCTGTTTTTTCATAGCTCTAGGAAAGAAAGCATGGAATGAAAACAGGCAATGTTAGGCCTCACATCCCTCCAAAGTTATTGCAAGTACTTAAATACTCTTATCTCTTCAATTTAAATAAAATATAAGTAAAATATAAATTAGGCTCACTATAATGAGCCAAATTAATTTTTCAGATAAGAACCACAAGTCTGTGTGAGTTTCATCAGCCTGCCTTCATCTCCCTAGCTAGATGTGCAGATTATCTGATAAATTAGTCAGTAGTTAGCTTGGAAAATCTGAAGAAGCTGCCAGGAGCCCTACCCAGCTAAACTAAGAAGTAATCAAGCATGAAACTGACAGAATTCCTAGGAGTCACTCTCTCCTCCCACCTCCACTGCTTAAGAATACTCTCTCACTCTCTTTTCTCATGTATAAAGCTACTTGCCTAAAAGGCCAATGTAAGACCCATGATGTATTCAAAGATGCCTTTGAGTGCAGGAGTTGGGCCTACTGGCCTCCATATCTCTAGAACATGTGTTTTCCCCATCTCCTACCTCAACTCTGAACATGGCTTCTTGTGCTGGCTATACTTCAATGCATATGTGAGGGCTTTATATGGTATATATAGTATGTGCATGCTTATCTGTGTGTATACAGGTTCATACATACACATGTGCACATTCATGTACAGGCCAAAGATAAACATAGTCCCTGTCCACCTTTTTCTGTACTCATAACTTCTCACTGGCCAAGAACAGGTCAAGTAGGCCAGACCAGTCATCTGCCCCTCTGCCTCCTCAGGCTGTGGTTGTTAGCAGACCACCATATATGGATTTCTTTTATGCAGACTCAAGAGGCCTAACTCAGGTTCTCATACTTGTGCAACAAGAACTTTACCAATGGAGCCATTTCCCCCAGCATATTTTATATCCTAATATCACATAGTCTAGCATGAGATAGTGAAAGCTTATGATATGAACATGAGCTCTGAAGATGCCCAGAGCTGAGTTCAAAATCTAACCTTGTGACTATACAGTTCTAAAATTACATGAGCACCAATTTTCTCCTCGATAAAAATGCTATTAAGGAGAACTGTAAGGGAAAAAGAAACAAATATAAAGTAGCTTGTGTCTCCAGAGAGCATAAACAGTATGTCCAGTCTATAAATATATCCTGAGCAGAAAAACATGGCCACTCTAAGCACATTTCTGTTTTACATTCCTGGCATACTTGAATTTGCTTATAGTTTGCACAGTAGGCACTCACAGCTTCATAGCAATTTTATATGCAGAATTTAAATATCTGTTTTATTCAGTGCTAGTCATATTTATGTAACTTCACAATATTTCAGCAAAATACTTCGTAGTCATTAAAACTGTGCTTTGAGAAGAGCAGATGAAGCAGTAGCAGAAGAGCAGCATAGAGCTCTTACAACGCTTGGTGATAGGCAGCAGTCTGGGTACTGGGATGGGGATGGATTGTGTTTTGCTTTATTCTTTTCTAGATTGTCTTTCTCCTTACTGAAAAAAAAAGACCCATATTATACTATGATCATAAAATTAAAAAATTGAATGGCCTAGTAGACCTAAAAGGCTTATTGAGACAATATGGAGCTAAGCATGGTTCAGGACTCTTGTGATCTTTTTCATAGCTTCCCTGTCGTCTATAATAATTAATCTAGAGTTGACACTGAAGATGTAATTTAAAAATGCAAACTACTACTACTACTACTACTACTACTACTACTACTACTACTATTACTACTATTACTACTACCACTACTACTACTGCTGCTGCTCCATTATCATCGCCACTGGAAGTCAACAAATATAACATGAAAGAATGGCTAAGGAGATTATTTGATGAATATAGTACTTGCCTCACAAGAACAAGGACTTGAGTTCAATCCACAGAATCCACATTAATAAAGAAAATGCCACATATGGTGGCTTATAATCTTGGCAGATGGAGGTAAGTGGCTTCCTGGAGCTGCCTTTTCAGCCATCCTAGCCTCCTTGGTGACCTTCAGACCTGCTGGCCCCCAAATGTGAACAGCACCTGAGAATTGACCCTCAAGATTTTTTTCTGCCCTCTAAGTACAATGCACACATGTGCACATACATTTGTGTATATATATGGGTACTTGCACACACACAAACATCTACACATGTGCACATGAAGAAAGAAAGAAAGAAAGAAAGAAAGAAAGAAAGAAAGAAAGAAAGAAAGAAAGAAAGAAAGAAAGAAAGATAGAAAGAAAGAAAGAGAAAGAGAGAAAGAAAGAAAGAAAGAGAGGGAGGGAAGGAAGGAAGGAAGGAAGGAAGGAAGGAAGGAAGGAAGGGAAAGAGGGAAATGGAAGTAAAAGGAGAGGTCTGAACCTCAACACCCATCTCAAATCCTACACGCAGATTTCCTCCCTATCACATAGACTACATGTTTAATATTCTCTTGTGTGTAAGTCACATGTGTACTCTCTATGATCACTGTTTCTCTATTGAAATAGGAAACAAAGAATGTTTTGGAACTTCAGCTGCTTCTCTTTGGGGCAGGAATCACTACATCCCTGCTCTGTCCAATCAGCCCATTGTGAAACTAGATAAAAGGACCAGAGTTCAAATCTACAATGTAGACAGACATTATACACAGACAGACAGTGATAGAATATAGTGTCACTGGCCAGGCTAAGTGGACACTGATAAGTGAACTCAGTTCTCCAACATCAACGGCTAGAGGTCACAAACTTCCTTGTTGCACTCCCTTGTGCTTAGATGAGCAGGGACCACATCACTTTTAACAAGAAAAACTGTCACAGTTAAGAGTTGACATAGCCTGTGGGTCTGTAAAGTTCGCGGGAAGACTGAATATATGATCCAAGTCAGCTTTGATAATCATGGTGCTTTCTACCTTGACAGAGGAAAGAACATTTAAATGGCCTGAACTCTGTTTTCACGCTTACTAGAGATAGGCAGTCTGGTGACCTTTGTCTTCCCTGATCCTTCAAACTCAAGAACACTGGAGTGCCAGGTCAATTCCGCTCTTCCCTGAGCAGCTAAAGCAGCTTTCGAAAATACTGTTGTCGTTGCCGTGTCAGATCAAGTGTAGAGGAGCGGAAATATGACTTGGGAGTCTCAAAAGGCATTAGATGGCAAGTTAGGCAGAAATTAAATTCCATTTGCTGTGATTCTATAGGACACCCTGAGAGAGCAAAGGTATTCAATTCTCTTTATTAGTGCTGGATTTATGGCTCAAAATGAAGGTTAAATTAAAAAGAAAATATCAGAGTTGATGTTCTAAATAGCTCTTTAAATTCCAGATCCATAGTAATGTGCTTCAGTGTGTCTGATCCAGCATCTTCTGCTTCCAGGACTCTTGATTGATCAGATGAGCCCATGACTACCTAATACATTCAAAGACTCTCATTATGCCACTGCTTCAGAAAAATCATAATCACTCTTCTCTATCCAGCTCCCAGGAAGCTCCAAAATCTCAGCTCATTGGTGTAGGCCACCTCCACACTGGCTGCTCTCTGAGTCTTTTCTCAAAATTAGTGTCACTTGCCTGTTGTGCAACTGTCTCCTGACCCCAGCATCTCAACTCAGTGCATTCTATTCTTCTGTACCACCGGCATTAAGAGTCTCTCTGAAAAACTGACCTCATCAGAAAACCTGAAGTCTGGCCAGATGGCTCAGTCAGTAAAATGTTTGCCATGCCATTGTAAGGACCTGAGTTCGGTCCCCTCAAACTCACATTCTGTTAAAACGCCAGGGACAACGGTGCACACTGGGGAAGTGCAGAGAAGTGCACCCCCAGGGCTTGCTGAACAGATGGTCATGGCAAGTTGATGGGCTTGGGCCAGTGAAGAGACTATGTAAAAAAAATACAACAAGGGGGCTGTGTAGTTGTTCTTGTTGTTGTTATTTGTTTGTTGTTTTTGTTAGTTTTGGATTTTTTTTTTAAGTCTTGGCTTCAAGATAACCAAAGGATGAAACAATGATCACTCCAGAAATGGCCATGTCCATGTACAGCAAAATCTTTGCATGAACTGTACAGGGTGCATGCCCAAAGACAAGGTCATGAAGGTTGTTCTTCAAAACATTGTGGAGGCCACTGCTATCAAGAACTTTTCCAAAAGAGGTGTCTTCAGTGCTTAGGTTCTGCCCAAAGACTATGTAAAGTTGAACAAACTGTGCTATCTACAGCAAGGTAGTCAGGCATTGTCAATAACTCCAGCGCAGCTGAGAAGACTGAGCACTTTCACTGTGATGTCCACTTGCCTGAGACATCCAGTGAAGCTCATGGAGGGAGCTGGCCCATTCAAACAGTGAAGAGCACCTGGGAAAAACAAAATGGAAGTTATACAAAAGGAAAGAAAGAAAAGAAAGGGAAGGAAGAAAGGAAAGTGGGTGGAGCTTCATGAGGAGCAATAACTAAGGTTGATCTCTAGTCTCCATATGCATGTGTACCCATGTCAACACACACTGATACATGCATGTGCAGCTGTGCACACATGAAAGACATGCATAAAAAATCTTCCTTGACCTTTACAATCTACACAAGCATCATTTTTTTTGTGGGAATTATCAAGACATTGCTAGGTCTAAAAGTAACTCACACAAAGTCCACATAGGTTGAAGTCTGCTGGGTTTATTTTTGGATACCATTTTATTGCCTTTTCAGAAGTATAACAGCTGTGATTTGTATTGTTCATCAATAAGGGAAATGAAAAGTTAACATAATTTAGCTACTCTGTCAAATCCTCACCTGTCATTTTCTCTTTACTCCCAAGTGGTTCGTATATGAACACATTTTCTTAAACTTCCACACAGTTCCTGGTGGAAGAGCTGATATATGGCCATACTTTGGCCTTTCTCCAAATGTATGCTTTGTATGCATTCAGATCTAGAGAAGCAGCAATATAATACGTGGACAAATTCTCACTAAGTACTAAATGCCACCTCAGCATTATGTTTTATATTTATGTTATTTGTGTATGGGTATGTATACATGTACAAGCTTGGGTAGAGGTATATGTCTCTGCGCTCAGTTGGGCCAAAAGATGGTATTGGGGCCTTCATAGCTAAAGTTACAGCCATTTGTGGGACATTTACTTTTTTATGTGAATGCTTGGATCTGAACTCTGTTCCTTATGATTTAACAGCAATCAGTCTTTATCCCCTTAGGCATCTAAACCAGTCCTAGTGTTGTGGCTTGAATAGGAAATGTCTCTCACAAGCTTATGTATTGTGCTTACTCGCATGGTAGTAGACTTTGGAAAACTGACTCGGTCTTGAAGACTCTGATATAGTAAGTGCCTCAGTTCTGTGACTGGTTCATAATATGATGATATTACTGAAAAATGCTGAGACTACTTGGAGAAAGTGATTGCTTGAGTCATGTCCTGCCATGGTATCTTTCTCTATGCCCTACTCTATCTTCATTCACTGCTTCCTAGTTCTTCACCACACTCTCTACATTATGATGGACTGATACCTTGAAACCATGAGCAAAATAAGCAGTTGCTCAATTTAATCTATTATGTCAGGTATTATGATCACTCTGAAGAGGAAGCTACTAACATACTATGCACATCCCCCTCAACAGAACAGTGCCAGAGTGTAGAGAGCCGCGATAAGCGGTGATAGCCAGCAGATGGCACTGACATCTGGTGCTCTCCCAAGTTTACAGGTGAATTGCGCATGTGCCTAGGGCCAGAGTGTGCCAAGTCACGGCCCATCCCGAGGCATCTCATGAGGTAATGAGCAAACAGCCAATCAGAGATGAGCATGCCGCTCCAGGGTATATTTAAGCAACGCCTTTTCGGGGCTTGGGGTCGCCCTCTTGAAGATGTAATAAACGATTGCTGCAGAAGGATCCTGTATGTCCACGTGTTCTTGCCGGCGGGAAACTTACGCGGACTACACCAGAGCCAGGAAAGTGTCACGAGGAACTCAGTCACACTATCTCACCAACATTCTCCCTACATACACTACACCACAGGTCAGAGCATGGTGCTGGCTGTGGAAAAGCAACTTCAGAGTGACTCAGCTGCAGCTGCCCTTCAGCACACACCCTTCAGCTTCTTCTGCACTGAAATGCCCTGTCCCAGAGTCAGATGAGCCTCTTCTGTATGGAATGCCCTGACACAGAGAAAGATGCCAGAGCAACTCTCTTCCACCACACTCATGAGTGTATTCATGCACTTACTGTAGTTGCCTAGCTCTAAAAGAAGTGTCAAAATTGAACTCGCACCTGACACAAAAACTACAGAGAGTCCATATTCATGAAATTCCTTTTTCATTGGCAGTGGCTAACACTGGCACCCTACACCAGGCTCTTACTATTTGATGTCTAAGGTTCTCCATCCTCAGATGTCTATATCACTGAAATGGATACTTACTTGTAAAAAGGGATATCATAGTAGCACTAGCATTAATTTAAATTTGGAAATTATCTCAGCCTGGGGTGATAATTCATTGGTTAAAGCACTTGCTGTATACATGGAAGGATCTAAGCTCAAATCCCCAGAACCCATAAAAGCACTGTGCATCTTAGATCCCAGGGTTCCTGTGGCAGGCTGGGAAGAGCCAGAAGAGAATCCCTGGAAGCTCATAAGTGAGCTAGCCTGGTCTTAGCACAGAACAAGGCAGTCACAGTCTCAAGGTGAAAGGTAAGGATCTATATATGAGGCTATCTTCTACCTCACAGGCAGGCTGTGGCACTCTGAACACATCATATATACAAAAAATAAAGTAAAGAAAAATTAATGTGTAGTTTCACTATCAAAAAGTAAATCAGAGTGATATGACTTGTTTTTTCCTCAAGTCAACAGACTATTGGTGAAGCCTGGGTTTTATTTATCTCAGCATGTACAAAGTCAGACATACGTCTAGCTGTTTGGTATATGGAATTCACCCTAACAAATGAAAGTCTTTGTTAAGGGCAATGATTCTTGATGCTGAGAGTTGTGTTAGTGAAGAAGAACTCTTGCTGCTTTTACAGAGGACCAAGCTCTGTTCCTAGTACCCATGTGAGGCATTTCACAGCCACCTATAGGGACTTAGTTCCAAGGGACAGTTCCAAGGGACTTAACAATGCCTTTTCTGCCCTTTGCTGTCACCTACACGAGCACACGCGCACACGCATTAAAAAAATAAAATAGCCTTTTTGTTCAAAAGCAGTTTTGTAATTAGACTTTCATGAATTTGTTAACTGTGGATTCATGACATACTTGCACAAAGGCACTGAATAGGCACAATGAAAGAAGAACCTGTGGAGATCAGAGAGATGGCTCAGTAGCTACGAGTTCCTGTTGCCCAATCCTGAGGACTAGACTTAGGATCACAGTACCCACATAACACAAATCATAAATGTCTGTAACTCTAACTCCAAGGGATCTGGTGTCCTTTTCTGGCCTCTTCAGGTATATACAAACACTCACATAGACAAATGTGCATGAACACACATGCACACACGTACACATACACACACTAAGATAAGGGATGGAATGAGGAAGGGAGAGAGGGAGGGAAGAAAAAGAATAAGCCATCTAAGAATGAGTTGCTACTTGTCAGAAGTTGGGATTTAGGAGGCTGTGACCAGGACTTATTAAGTATGGGAATTAACTAGTAGGAACCAAAAATAGGAAGGGTGTTTAGATAAGAATAGAGGAGAAAGATTGTTCTTCAGTGGTTTCATCCCAGCAGAAAGCTTCCAGTGTTCACACTCCAGCTTCTGTCTCTTTAACATGGAGATACCCTTCAATCAACTACTCACATAACTTTATCTGAATACTTCTATCTGCCACTCCTAGGCTGCTGAGATCTGTAACAGGCTTTACATATCCTTGTATCATCAGTTCCCTGCACTGTGTTAGCACTGCCAAGCACCTGCCAGTAGATATTAAGATTAAATTCTCAAAAATAAGAGATATGACAGAAATTTGTACCTGGTTAAATGATTTTGGCCTTTGTTGGTACTTGATCTATGCTGAACACTAAACGTATTTTAAATATATCAGCTTTAATCCTCATGACAGTTAGGAATATTGCAGATACGAACTGAGTTTGAAGTTGAAAAGTTGAGCAATGTGTCTCCTTTTCCATCCCTGTGGAAAGATTAATATACAAGGCTGAGGGGCCTTTATGCATGCTTTATAAAGTCATTAAAAAGGAAATTTATAAGTAACCTTAATGAAATCCTTGAAAACAATACCAAATGGAGGAAGTAAATGAATAAAACTGGTTAAGAGCTGAATATAGAAATAGAAGCAATAAAGAAAACTCAAAATGATGGAATTATGGAAAAGAAAAAATTAGGAATTTGAACAGGAACTAATGAGGCAAGCTTCAGTGACAGAATATGAGATGGAAAAGAGAATCTCAGGCATTGAAGATAGGATAAAAAGAAATAGATACATTGGTCCAAGAAAATGTTAAATCTAAAAATCTGACACAAAACATGAAGGAGATCTCAGATACTATAAAAAGACCAAATTTAAAATAGGAATAGAGGAAATAGGAATAAGAATCTCTAAAAAAAGAGAAACCTATCAAGGCACAAGAAGAATACAGCACACTGGAGAAAGTGGACAAGAAAGAAAGGTCCTCTGGATATATAACAATCAAAAGACTAAAAGTAGAGAATAGAAAAAAATATTAAAAGCTGCAAGGGAGATTTAAAAAAAACCAAGTGGCATATTAAGGCATACTGATTAGAGTTATGTCTCACTGCTCAATGGAGACTCTGAAAATCAGGAAAAAAAAACTGGACAGATATGCTGAAGACACTTAAGGCATCACAGACTAAAATGCCCAACAAAACTTGCAATTACTATACATGTAAGAGATAAGACATTCTATGATAAAACCAAACTTAAGCAATATCTAGCTATAAATCCAACCCTACAGAAGGTACCAGAGAAAAACCTTCAACAGAAGAGGTTAATTATGACCATGAAAACAAGAAGAATAAATACTCTCAAACAAAGCCAAAAGTAGGAAAATAAACACACACACACACACACACACACACACACACACACACACTAACAACAACAACAAGAAGAAAATAATGGGAATCAGCCATCGTTAGTCATTGATATCTCATAACATCCATGTCTCAATTTCCAAAGAAAAAGACACAGAGAGACAGAATACATGCAAAAAAGAAATCCATCTTTTGCTCATCCAAGAAACGAACCTCAACATGAAGGACAGACATTACCTTGGAGTAGAAAATTAGAAAAAAAAAAAATGTTCCAAGCAATAAGCCTAAGAAGCAAGCTGGCATAGCCATTTGATTATTTAGCAAAATAGATATCAAAGCTAATTAGGAAGAGTAAAAAGAAGAGATGTGGAAGGACACTACATTTTCATCAAAGGAAAAATTCACCAAGATGACATTTCAAAACTTTTTTTAAAATTTTCTTTATTTACATGTCATATGACATCTCTTTTCCAGTTTTCCCTCTGAAAAAAGGAAAGAAAAGAAACAACAAAAAGAAACCGCTGTTCCCTCCCTCCTCCCACTCCTCACCACCATACCCTCTCCTGCTTACTGGCCCTGGCATTCCCCTACACTGGGGCATAGAACCTTCACAGGAACAAGGGCCTCTTCTCCAATTGATGACCAACTTGGCCATCCTCTATTTACATATGCTGCTGGAGCCATTAGTCCCACCATGTGTACCCTTTGGTTGGTGGTTTAGTCCCTGGGAGCTCTGAGAGTACTAGTTAGTTCATATTGTTGTTCTGCAAACCCTTCAGCTCCTTGAGTCCTTTCTCTAGCTCCTTCATTGGGGACCCTGTACTCAGTCAAATGGATGGCTAAGTCTCTACTTCTGTATTAGTTGCGTACTGTCAGAGCCTCTCAGGAGACAGCTATATCAGGCTCCTGTCATCCAGCACTTGTTGGCATCCAAAACAGTGTCTGGATTTGATGATTGAATGTGGCAAGGATTCCCAGGTGGAGCAGCCTCTGGATTGTTCTTCCTTCAGTTTCTGCTCCATAGTTAGGCTCTGCAGCTACTTCCATGGGGATTTTGTTCCCCCTTTTAAGAAGGAATGAAGTATCCATATGTTGGTCTTCCTTCTTCTTGAATTTCTTGTGGTTTGTGGATTGTACTTTGTATATTCCAATCTTCTGGCCTAATATCCACTTATCAGTGACAGGACACCATGTGTGTCCTTTTGTGAGTGGGTTACCTCACTCAGGATGATATTCTCCAGATC
>JADRCD010143329.1:0-14676 GCA_019843815.1 Montemys delectorum | reverse complement strand
GTGTGTGTGTGTGTGTGTGTGCATGCAGAGGGGGCAGGGATGATGGAAGCCTATTAATGTTGTCCTTATGTGCATGTACTCAAAGCTGACTACTTAGGATTAGGATCTCCTCCCTGGGGAAAATGAACACCTTCTTCCTCCTTCAGCATCCATTCTGCGGCTCTTCATCCCATCATATTAGTCTGTCACCTGGTGAGATCTGTGCAGGTATTTTGAAAGCTGGTGCATTGTTGAGACTTTATGGGAGCAGCATATCTGTCCTGTCCAGAAGACATTGTTATAAAACAGTCACCATGGTCCTCAATGTCCCCCATAAACCCCTCTCTTTCCCTTCTGTGTTAGACTTGTTAGACTCCCTCCCTCCTCTCTATTCTCTGTTAGTCTCCATCTTTCCCTCCCTTTTTTCCACCTCCCATTTAGCCTCCCTCCTTCTCCATCCTCTGTGTTAGTCTCCCTCCCTCCCTTCTCTCTATCCTCTGTATTAGCCTCCATCCTTCAGTCCTCCCTCTCCCTTCCTCCCTCACTGTCTTCTCCATCCTCTGTTAACCTCTCTCCATCCTATGTGTTAGCCTCCCTCCTTCCCCCTCCCTCCTCCCCATCCTCTGTGTTAGTCTCCCTCCCTCTCCCTCTCTCCTCTCTATCCTCCGTTAGTCTCCCTCCCTCCTCTCCCTCCTCTCCATCCTCTGTTAGTCTCCTTCCCTCCTCTCCAGCTAAGACCTCCTCCAGTTTTTGTCACTCCCCCATTCATAGCACCTGAGTCCTTCTATTCCTTTCTTTGGAGTTCCTCACCCTCAGTGATCCTGTTCTTCTTTCCAGGCTTCCATTGTTGGTCTACGTTATGTGCTCAGACCCAAAGATCCAGAGCCGGGATTCACAAATAAGAGAGAACATGCAGTGTTTGTCTTCCTGGGTCTGGGCTATGCTATTCATTGTAATGTTTAGAATTTCATTCACTTACCTGAAAATTTAATTTCCCAATAGATAAATAAAATTTCATTGTACATATGTACCATATTTTCTTTTAATCCGTGCATTAGTTGATGGACATCTAGGCTGCTTCCATTTCCTAGCTATTGGGAATGCAGCTGCAGTGAACATGGCCAAGCAAGTGTCTGTGGACTAGGATATTGAGTCCTTTGGGTATATGCCAGGAGTGGCATAGCTGGATCATATGATGGGTCTACTTTTAGCTTTCTGAGAAATTTCCACAGTAGCTGCACCAGCTTGAAACTTCTCATCACTTTTCCCCTCTATCTTAGGTACTCTAGCTGGTGTGAGGTGAAATCTCAAAGTAGGACCTCTTCTGCCCAGGAATCACTTCCCTCCCCCCACATTCATTTAAAGCAAAAAGCTTTTGCACTGCCAAGGAAACAATTAAGTGAAGAAGTCCATAGAGTGGGACGAGTCTTCGTCGGCCGCACATCCAGTACGGTTAATAGCCAGAGTGCACAAAGATCTTAAGAATTCAAGAAACCAAACGGCCTAATTTAACAATGGGCAGTAGCTCTGATGAGAAAGCCTGCAAAGAAAATGAAAATGGCCAAGAAATAAATTAAAAACAAAAACTGTTTAGCAACCTTATCAATCAGAGAAATGCAAATTTTTTTTTAAGTTTAAAAGGAACTATTTTTGTGGCTAAGGAAACAACTGTCATTAAAGTGTCTGCTGTGCATACACGAGGAGCTAAGTCCATAGCCCCAGAACCCACATAAAAGCTGGGCATTGTGGTAAATATCTATAATCTCACACTAGGAGGAAAAGACAGAACAATCCTGATGTATTCTGGCCAGTCATTATAACCAATCTGTGAGCTTCAGTTTCAATGAGAGACCCTGCCTCAACAAATAAATTGGAGTGGCAATTGGGGACACTGGACTTTGAACTCTGACCTCCACATGCAAGAGCATATATGTGTACATGCCTATGCCAGACACATGAATATTCTCTATCTGTCTCTTTTTCTGCCCCTTCTCTCTGTCTTTCTGTTTCTCTCTGTCTCTGTCTGTCTGTCTGTCTGTCTGTCTGTTGTCTCTCTCTCTCTCTCTCTCTCTCTGTGTGTGTGTGTGTGTGTGTGTGTGTGTATGTATGTAAAATTCCATACACACATGCATTTTCTCTATATAGGCACATCTACACGCATATACACATATACATATATTGTGAATATAAATGTGTGTAAATAAATAAGTTGAGTTCCAGTAAATAAAAGCACACTCAAGAAGAAAAATCATTTTGAAAATCCAGCATTCGAGAATAATAATGAACGTTGTTTTTGATGCTTGCAGCACTTTGCTTTTACATATTATTCTTTCTCATTATTATGGCTCGAACACTCCCCCAAAATGTACTGATATTTTTAATGTTCTGTTTTTATGGGGGGAAGGATTATTTCAATTTGTTGAAAATCATGATTGGAATCCCCAGACAGCACGAGCAGCATGAACGTACTGTACAAGATGAGTGAAGCATAAATTATATGATCATAAACATAACCATAAGATTTCATCCGGGATAAAGGAAATAGCGGGGCTCTGTCAGTGCATATCAGAAAGTCTAGATGTGTTCACAGAGGCCAGGCTATGCTACAGCAAGCAGGGGTGGAGCTCCAGTCAGTAGGCATCACCTAGATGAAGGCAATCAAAAACATAGCCTCTGAAGGTCAAGGTGTACAAAGGCTCTTAAAGACACAGTGCAAGATCCAACTAAAACCCGAACGAGCAGACAGAAAAACAGCAATGGCATCCGAGAAGAAGAATGCAGTACGAAGACGGGCCTGGAATGAAGCTGATGGAGCCTAACCTTGCAGAAGAGGGGTAAAATGTTGCATCACTTTCCAGGCATAGCGACACATGCTTGGAACCCCAGAACTTGGGAGATAAAGGCAGAGTGTCTTCAAAAGTCTAAGGCCAGCCTGTCCTGTCATTTGTCATAAGAGCCACAGGAAAGTACTGAAGCTTTTTAAGCAGAGTGAGTAGAAGATTTTCTAAAAGCAAGCAAGCAATTAATAAACACAAACATAAAGACAAATCTATAAATGAAACACAAGTAAAACTCAGGACAGGAATGCCCTGGGTGAAGTTGGTTGAGGAAGTTGGCAAAAGAGCCGACTCAGGTAAAGCAGGCCCTGGGTGATCACCAGAGCCAAGCATGAAGTGGCTGTGGTCCTTCAGTCTAGGGACAACAGTCTACCTGTCACGGATGGTGGATGATGATGGTGGCGGTGGAGAGAGGGTGGTTTAGAGACAGTTTGTAGTGAAAGGGTTAGAATTTGGCATAGAAGGTGGAATGTTACCTGTAAAGAAGAATTCCAGTGACTGAAGCCTGCAGAAATAGATTGCAAGTTCTCTCCCAGGGCAAGGCCCAGTGCAAGCGGAAGTTTGGTGAAGGTTGGAGAAGTTTGCTAGACAGCACAACTCTTGCAGTAGCAAGTGGAGACACACCTCCCCAGAGAGGTGTTTGAACTCGTTTGCATACACACTAAGTGTCCTTTGTTTGAGGTGTCATGAGAGAGAAGGAGAGAGAGAGAGAGAGAGAGAGAGAGAGAGAGAGAGAGAGAGAGAGAGAGAAAGCTAAGTTTTGATTTGATTGGGTGTCTCTCAATATTTGTTTCAGGCCCCTGTACATATGAACCTGCTGTGTGTAACATACTTAGTACTCCACTTCAGTTTGCACATCTTTAAAGCAGGAGGGGTTGTGTCCAGTCTAAAGGGTTACTGTGGGGAGTAAAAGAGAACATTGAGGTCCCAGGCCTTCGTAATCTCACCAAGCAACAGCAGTTTTGTGTGCCTGTTATTCCCTTCTCTGTGTTTGTTATTATCGCCCTCTGAACTTCAAGAGTAGTAGGTATCGGGACTATGTGGTTCAGTGTTTACATGAGTTCCTCAAGAACTGAAGATATGACTCAAGTCCAAATAAACACCACCACCTAGGAGCTGGAGATGGTGGCCTGAGCTATTTATAGGCCTGAGTGTTTACTTGAATTCAGACATCCCGACATGTAAATTATGCAGAGTCTGTGTCACAGCAGAGCACTGTGTTCCTAAAAAGAATTCTCCTTTTGCCCAGAATCCTTTACCTTTTAAAATAAATCTCATTATGGAGTGCTGACATTTTCAGTAAACCATTCAAGCAAAAGCTGAAGGTTTTTCTATTTCTTTTTTTTTCTCCTTTTTTTTTAACAGACTACAAACAAGTCTGGTTTACTCGGCAGCCGTGTATACTGCTAAATAGATACAATCTATTTAGAGAAGCTCATGTAGAGAGCTGATAGGACATCCCAGTCTCTCCATTTTCCTAAGACAGAACATGTGAAGCTGGCTACCAAGAACTACCTCTCAGTAGAGTAGGAGCTGAATGTTGCTGGTAGAGCAGGGTGAAAACCACAGAGCCAAGACTTTAGTGAGAGCTCTTGGCTTCAAGGCTCTCTCTTTCCACCATATTGGAACTGTGACTTAACTTTCTAGTTGAATGACTGTGCATATAACCTTCTTCAGAGGGTTGTGGGCACATGGAAAGCTAATACTTGTAAATACACCATGGCCATTGTGCTGTGAGCCCATCGATGCTCAGCTTCTGTACCCACTCCTCCTTCATTTCCCTTCCTTTTTTCTTCACCTCTATTTTCCTCTTTATGCTTCTCCGGTTCCTCATCCCATGGATGAACGTTTGACTTCCTCTTACCCATGTTTATACTACAAAGAAGGTGGCATATATAGTCACCCAAAGCCCCTTAGTGGCCCGTGTTCACACCACTCCTAAGCACTGCTAGGTTTAGAACCCTAATGGACTCATTTTCCGTATTCTTCCCCACAGAATAAAAAGGTAAGTTTTGTGTCCATTTCAGAGCCAAACTACTTAAGTCAAAGGATGTTTAAAGTCAAATCATACATGTTTGTTAGGTAATAGAAATTCATATTTCCACTCACATAATCATTTCTCATAAAGGATCCAAAGTCAAGTTTGACATCTACTTATTTGCTCAGATACATTTGTATTTCATACATATATACATACTTTCTTGTGAATTTTCTAACATATATGGTGAATGGCCCATACTTACTTCAATTATATTATCTTCTATAATCAGTATTTATTCTGTATGGCCAGTGTCTTTATGGAACCCACTGCTAAACACTTTGTATATTATTGTTTCTTAGAAATCATGTAGATTAAAAAAATTCAGACAATAAAATTCAGACCCAAAGACTATATCATTCGATGAGCTTCCATACCGGTAATGTTGCCTACCATTCAGAATGAGAACTGTGGAGATTCACATTGGATTTTATACCTTCACTGTCAAATACATTTATGTAATTACAATAAATTATAAGTAATTAAAATCATGTAGTAAAAATATAATAAGTGTGCAATATGTTTGTAATAAATTTAAAATAAGAAATAAATTATGTAAATATGTGTGGGAACAGAAAGGGTTAGGGTGCTCTGAGACAGCATAATAAGGACCCAGGCTCATAAAACAGCTTAAGATACCAATGAATTTGAAGTATGACTGGGACATTAGATTTCTCTGTGCTGTAGGAGGACTCTGGGCAAAGGCCAGGCCATCTAGAGATCTGTCATTTGTCTGAGGAGCCTTGGATTTGATCCTAAGTTAAAGGGATGCTGTGCAGCAAAGTAAAGGGAGCAATGCCATTCGGTTCACATTTCATGAACTCCACCATGGTTACTGTTCAGGTAATGGCTGGGAGCATGATGCCCATAACAACCACTAGATCGCCTAGGTATGGTTAGAACTCAGACATAAACTGGTCACAACATAACGTGTCAGTCTTTTAGTAAAAAACATACTAAAACAACTTTAGTAAGTCAGAAAGGCTTTTTAAAAATTAGCTCATTTTTATATACGTGCATATTTGGCTAGCATGCATGTATGTGCACAATGTGTGTGTCTGGCGCTTGTAGAGGCTAGAAGGTAAAGTATCCCATAGAACTGGAAGTACAGATCGTTGTGATACCATGTGGGTGTTGGGAATCAACCCAGGCCCTTTGGAAGAGTAACCAGAGGTCTTAACTGGTAAGCCATTGGTCCAGGCCCATAAGTCATATGTCTTATACTGTGATGAATATACTAGATGGACAGGCAAGAGCTGTAGAATATGGAGAATATGCAGAAATTACTTTCTTTTACTTAGAAAGCACTGTTATTATTTCCTTCCTGTTTTCCTTCAGGATTCTTAATTCACAGTCAAAATGTTTCACATGCACCCCAAAACCCTCTCACTTTAGAAGCAAATCAAGTCAGTCTATACTTACTAAGCATCTTCTGTTTCATTTCTTGGCTACATATTCAGCAGATGGATATGGGGAAATGGGCTTAGATTATGGCTGTCTGCATTTAAGTCTCTGCTTCATCTCTGTATAACTAATAATGGTTCCTGGAGATCAGTGTAAGCTAGTTGGTAGTGACAGGACTTTGGGGTACAGCCTGAGTTGCTGGTATCATTGGAGGAGGACTGCTCCATGAGAGTTTCCTGGCAAGCAGGGAGGACATGAAACACGAATTGATTGGAGGCCAAGATGATGTAGACTTGGCTTTCCTCAAATGAATTTATCTAATGGGGAACCATCTTGAACTCTGTGCGCATATGATATTCATTTCTCTCTTGTTTGTTTGTTTGCTTGTTTTCTTTGCAGTAGATATTTCTTAGCCCCCTTTTATTCTGTGGTGCTTGATGTCTTACAGAACACTGTCATTTGTACTCGAAAGGCTATGTAATAATTCTTCTTCCCTGTGTTTGGCCCTACAGGATTGATCACTGGAACAATGAGAAGGAGAAGGTCCTGCTACTCACAGACAAGACCCTCTTCATCTGCAAATATGACTTCATCATGCTCAGCTGTGTGCAGATGCAGCAGGTTCCCCTGAGTGCCATTTGCCGCATCTGCCTGGGCAAGTTTGTTTTCCCAGGGATGTCTCTGGACAAGTGAGTATAATGATTCTGACTTGAAAAAGCTGTGAAGCAAGGCGGACATATGCAGGGAAATCAATAACGTGGTCAATCGAGTAACGTAGGCTAGAAGAAAGCAGAGAGGAAGGGAAATCTTTTCATTAAGCACATCAAAGTATTGGGTTAGCGTCTAATTGATGCTAAGCACTGCAGATGTGACTTTAAGCAAACTGGTACTCTAGAATAAGAACCTAGGTAAATAGCTAAATGTATTTAGGTAGGGAGAGCTATTAGAATAAAAGAAAAAGTTCCTTCTCGATTCACATGGCGAACAATTAGAGAAGGTTTCCTTAGAGAAGGACTTGAGCTAGTATTTGCTGTGGGGTAGGAGTTACCCAGACAGTATAAATAGTATTCCAAAAGGGAGTAACAGCACAGGCTCCAAGAGTGAAGCAGGGCTGGTGACATGTAACATGGTTGGTGATTCATAGTGTTCCGTAAAACCAGATGGGCAGACCTCAACATAGTAACACTATAGTTCTTTCAAACTCCTCCCAGGAGCTCAATAGTCTCAGACTATTAACAAGGGACCAGATGAGGTCTACAGAGGAGGAGTGTTGACCTGGGGGGTAAGTTGCTGTGTTGGTTTTGGAAAGATATGTATTTTCCAACCCTTTCAGATATAAGAGATATAAGCCATAGGCTGGTCATCTTCACTAATGGGTGAAGGTGAGCTCTTCTCAAAGAACTGAAGGTAACTCACAGAAGGTAGGCACCAGTTTTGTTTTCTATTAAGTACCTGGTATTAGGTTTGGCACATTCAGTGCTCCAAGAACCGAGAGCACTTCAAACAAGCATATGTTTCTTTACCAAAGATTACCCTTCAAAAAGTTTTGCTTAATTTTCTCTTTTCATGGGTATAGAAAGTAACTTAGTTTTTTGACTCTTAGAACAGGAGGTTTATCACTTCTCTGCCATTTGGCCAAGATCAAGTGTAGAACAAGAGGTTTAATAATAATAATTAATAACACACATTTAAGATATATTTAAATGTTACAAAATATTGATTTTTAAGACTACCGATTTCTTCCCCTAATCCTGTATCTAACATTCTTTACATGGACACCAGTGATTCATTTCCCACTTTTGAAGAAATTGTCCACAGATAAAATATAGCAAATAGTCTCTTTAAAATCTTTACAGCTAAAGATCAGTCCCAGTCTTTACTATTGAAAAGTGTTACTGTCTAAACTTATTTAACTAGCTTGTCATGATGGATATTTACGTTTGCCTTCGCTAACTGTGCCCCTGTAAATACTCTTGCCTGTAGGACTTTGCATAAATGTGCAATTACATCTGTAACCTAGAGCCCCAGGGGTGGGGTTTGATAGGTTAAAAAATGTGAATCTTGATTTACAAAGATAGTCAAAGGCCTGCCATATGAGGTGTAAATGTTGATACAAGAGGATACTCTTTACTACAATTTGTGCAAAGAAACTTTTTTACTTTGACAGTCAACTAGATTAAAGAAATTATTTTTCGTTTAATTTGCGTTACAAGAATGTGAAGGGAGAAATTTTTTTCTAAAAGATGATCTTTTTGACCTGAGAAAGTATTTGCCTATTCTGGTTTTTGGAGGTTCTTGTGTATCAGAGTATGTCATCTCTTTTCTACCCTGCATGCTGTACCCTGCGTATTTTGTCCTAGTGTGTCACACCACTTACAACTTTAAAACGTTATTTTAAGCCCCCTGATGCTTAAGTGTAAGAGCGACCATTCTGCCAGGGTTTTGAAATTTGTCTTATTGAGGAAGGCACTATCTGGAACAGAATTATATATTTCCATGTTTTGAGTTCACAATTTAGCTTCTAAACGTGGGTAAGTTGCCATTTGGTCTAAAATTTGCTTGAGTAGGGAAATATTCAACCAGCTAAATATTTTTTCTCCATGAGTCACTCAGTAGTCCACCTTTCTCTCATGGTTTGAAATGCACCTGCATCATATATTTCCTTGCTCACGCATCTCCAGATATTTCTACATTTTTTTATTCCATTCTGCTCATCAAAGCATAAAACAGGTTTAATTATTCTATTGGACTCTGTTGCCATGTTTGAGGTACAATAGTCTGTCTTTTGTTATTTTTGTGTTGTCAGAGTTTAATATATGCATTTTGCTGTATTCATACAAGAAGTTAAGAAATATTCTAGTCTTTATTTTTTTTCTAGGAGATTTTGTTTATGAGTAATTTAATTCTGTCTTGAATATTTGATAGCATTTACCAGGGAAATCTTGACAGTACTAGGTGGAATAGTTTCTTTAAAAAGGTTATTTCATGAATATTATATAATTATACTTTCTTTGATTTACTTTAATTTTAGTGAACTGTGTTTTTCAAGAACTCTCTTCAGTGTAATTAGTTGGGCTTGAAGGTATAAAATTATTAAGAGCAGTCCTATTTCCCCTTTGATGTCAGTAGAATATATTAGTAATGCTTTCACGTTCTATGAAGGGGGACCTGCGTCTTCTGAGGTTTAGACTTTGTATTAACTTTGTCCTCTATGGACACACATTTTGTCCCCTTTTACGTGCCTTTTAGCTGTACTTTCTTGCTGTTTGATTACTATTTACTGGAGTTCTTCTGCTCTTTCCTCTACAGTTTTTCTCACCTGTTTATCAGGGTTTATTTTCCCTCTTCTACAGCTGCTTAAAGAAGAAACCAATGTTATTAATGTAGGATTTGTCTGGTTTTCTGTGATGAGGGTTCAAAAAGTTATCCTTTTAAATGTGAGTTAAGTATGAGCTTATGTGCATCACATGCATGTAGGTGCCTCAGGAAGCCAGCAGAAGGCATTAGGTACCGTGGAACTAGGGTTACAAGATGTTATGAACCACCTGATGTGGGTGATTGGAACTGAACCTGGGTCCTCAGCAAGAGGCATACTGTTCTTAAAATTTGAGCCACTTCTCCATCTCCTCAATGCTCCTCCTTTATCTTTGCAATGCCTGTTTTAAAGTTCTGTTTTAAACCTGATATTTTAACACATCCATCATTTTTATACCTACTTTTTCCATTGAGCTTCCTTTCTCTTCCTATAGCCTCTACTTACTAACTCTATATTTACCGAATGTTTCATATAGCAATCCTGTACATCATAGAGTTAACCTAGTCTGGTCGCATTTGCTTTTTAACTAGAATAGCCACTCATTCCACATTTTGTAAATGGTGTTTTTAAATGTCATTAAACAATGCTATTAATTATTAATATGACCTAGGCATACCCCCAATAATGAAGGCAGAGTACTATGGAATTTTTAAATCATCTTAAGCACAATTACTGGGCAAATTACCCTTAATCTATTTTTCTCTATATGAGGTGTACTCCTCAAATACTTGCTGTGTTTTGTCTCACCTGGGTTATTTCTGCTCTATCAGTCAGTCCTCGGGGGGAGAGGGGGCATTTCACTAGGACACATACTCCTAGTCCATCACATCTAATTGAAGTCTTCTCTTCTTTCCGTCTTTCTTTCTCCTTGTCGGTCTCCCTCTTTATCCTCTCTTCTCTCCCCTTGTGATCTTTCCCTGCAACCACCAGCCTGGTAACAGAAACCCCCACCTACTTGTATTCTTCATGGTAATTGGCTGTAGCCACTTTTATTTAACCAATAGCTTTAAATTGGGGAACAAGGTTTACACCACAAAGACTGGTATAAATGAGAATCTGCTTGTTGGTGGCAACCAGATCTTGGGGTTCAGAATTTAGCATGCTGAATGTAGCAGCACCAAACCAAACCCCCCAAAATTTTTTGTGAATTTTGATACTTGTTTCTTGTTTTCTACCTTTTCCCTTTACTTTTGGTTTCTTTGTTCTCTTTTGCTTATGTTCTGATCAAACATTTCTCATAACTGGAGTCTAGCCCATCCATTGGCTTTCATCTATGGTATGTGTTGTGGTTATGTTATGTGTAATTTAAAAAAAAAAAATGGCAGCTTGCTGTGGCTAGGCTCTGGGATGAGCAGCTGTCCACCGCTGTTTAGTCAGCCCCCAGGGCTAGCTAACATTTTCCCGCAATCCCAGCTATTCTCCAAGAACTGCCGCTGTCTCTATTCCTGAGAGCACCACCCGTTCCTCCTTGCCCAATGCCCACAACGTCCTTCTCACTCATCTCCCACAGTTAATTACCTCAAGCTGCTGTAATCTCTAATCCCTGCCTGGTATCAGCAATGACCATCCTACGCAGTTCCCTTTAGCCCTATGGAAGGAAAACACTAGAGACTTTTGTATTTTAAAACTGACCTGATAACTCAAAGGCTGGGCGAAGACTATCCTGTCCCATTCTCCTTGGCCTCTGCAGTTGCCTGAGCGGCTACAAACTATCGTGCTCAGAGACCTACGTGCCTATAGCTTCCTATGCACTTCATCGCCTGGTCTCATCTCTCAATCTCTTTGCCTCCTTCTTTTCCAGTCTTGCCTGTAAATCCCTTAACCTTTGCCCAAGGATTAGCTTCTGCCATCTCTATTGAGCCAATCGAAATGGGGAGAAGGTTCACATGGAATCATCTGAGTACACGATCCACTGCTCTTTGGGGGAATCCCCCTTGAGGAAACAGATTTAGTATCAATATACAAACAACACCAGGCAATCCTCAACAAGGTTACTTTATGGCAGAAATCCTCAACCTTAACATTATTAGTGACCTGGACAGGTGAGTTGTTTTTTTGTAGGAAACTGTTCTGCGTTATATAGTGTTTAACAGTGTCCCTGAACCCTGCCAGGCTCTTTGCTAGCAGATCTGGGCGCGAGAGAGAACCCGGTCCAGGGCTGAGCAGGATGGTGAGTGTTGGGGCTCAGATCTCCTGCCATTTGGAGAATAACCACCCCGAGCCCCGGGAATCTGTCAAAGCAGGAATTCCTCTTATTGTATCAATCTTTTTCTTTATAAAGGGCTGGGAAAGGAGGTGGAGTTTTTTGCTGAGGGGAGATGATGTAGGGGGAGGGGAAAGTTGAAGAAGGGTATAGGGTGACTGAGGGAGCCAACAAAGTTACTCTATGTCAGTAGTAGCTAGGCAAAGGCAGGCTTAAGCAGGTAGTGCTGAGTCACTCCAGTATGGAAGTGACTGAGACAGTTTACACAACTCGAGCCAGTCTCAGCTCAAGCCAGATTTGGGTTTGTCCTCAAGGCCCAAACTAGAGCCAAATAGGGCCCCAACAGAACCCTATGTGTACACCTACCACTAGAAAATTCTCAGGGTTCTTTCTATCTTGTTAGTTTTGCCTTTTCCAGATTGTCACATAGTTGGATCTGTATAGATTTTCCAGATTGGTGTCTTTGACTCAGAAATACTTATTTAAGATTACGCTAGGTGTTTTATGGCTTGCTGGATCTCTGAGGTTGATCATATAATCTCTTACTTTTCAATTGTCTATAATTTAATGAATATTTTACGTTCAAACAACTAGCTTTTTAAATTCACAAATATTTGGAAACGATGTTTTTGCTTTCTGGGTTACATGGTAAATGATAAACACAGTGCCATTATATTTATATTTTCTCTCTTTGCCCATTTGTTTAGTAAGTTTTCTGGCTACTTGATCCACTCTGGGCTGAAAAAGAATTACATTTTCCTGTTTCCGTAGTGGTTGTTTTACTTTTACATTATGGATACTGGTAATGTGTTGTTTATATACAAACTTTAATAGGTATTTAGATATTTTTAATTATAAACTGCCTATTCTCCAATCCTTATGTTCTTTTAAAGTGTTTTCATGGTACATTGTTACCTATTTTTAAATTTCAACTTTCTGAATCACTTTGTTTTTGATATTATTAGCATGTAGTACCTAATTAAAGTTTATCATATGATCCAGCATGGAAGTCCTTTAAGATAAACTATTTAAGTACAGTCAGATATTACCAATGGTCTTAGTTCTTCCACCTTGAAATGTTATTATAGTTTGGAAATATATTATGTTATTAATATTTACATTGTTTTAAACTCTGTGGAGTTTCTTCCAAATTTACATTTGTAGTTTGTGTTTCATTTTATAATTGACTGGTCCCAAGCCTAAATGAACACAATATTCTATCTCTTTTACTCACTACTTCTGCATCCTTAATTTTCAATATGTTTTGCTTACAATAAGCATTATTACTTTAATGATTATTTTCTTGAGTAATATTTCTATTTAACATTCTCTCATCATTTATACTAAGCCCCTACTCTAAAGCTGAGAGCTCTGCATATTTCTTCAAGTCTCCCATCCTTACCTCCTTCGTTCCTCAGTTTTCCCCAAACACTTTTTATTTTACGGAATATTTTATTCACTCTCCCATGAGGTACCCGATTATTACCACTAGGAACTGATGTAACGCCAGGTCTCCTAATTAACCTGTGTGGCTTTATCTGGCTTTGTGTTCTGCAGCTAGAGTGAGAGAGGCTGGCTGGGCTAGATGCCTATCCGATGCTGAGTGCCAGAAGTCTAGAATAAAGGAGTTCTTGAGTGAGCATTGTTGAGGGCGAGTTAACAGGACTTCCATGTTAGAGTGATAGGTTAGGAACACAGCTCTGGATTCCATTTCAGTTTTTTGCAGCGGTTACATTTATTTCTTCATCTTTAAAAAGGTGCAGTTAATAGTCCTTCTGCTTCATTAACAGCTTTAGTGTTAGGTCCATTCTAATGACATGATAGAAAGCGCTTTGTAGTATACCTCATGATTGTCGGGTGTTAACGAGCGCTGCTTTTCTCCTAGATTATAGTTTTTGTTAACACGAAGCTGAGTGGATTCATTTGACTGTTATCTTTGCTTCCAACCGAGTTGGCCTTTCTCAGGTATTAAGTTGCCATTATTAGGTCAGGAGTGAGGCAGCAGCAGCAGGTAATTTAGGAGGCAAGGGAGAACCAGCTGCAAAAGAGCAAGACAAATGGACTCCTGAGAAAATCCTGGACAGAGTCTAGTGAGTTCCCTTCTTAAAAGAAACAACAACTGAGAACACCTATATACTTGGTGGCTGACAGAATCGCTGTTTAGGGGCCCCTGTTTCTGCTCTAACCATTGGCTTTCAAGAACCAAGAATAAGCAAGGATGGTTGGCTGCATTTTATACTTAAGAAAAGTGAGAGGTTGTGGGGTCCAGGTACCATCAGCTAGTATAGTTGGGCCTACAATCCTGTTTTCTTCCTTCCTTCCTTCCTTCCTTCCTTCCTTCCTTCCTTCCTTTCTTCCTTTCTTTCTTTTTTTCCTTTTTTTCCTTTGATTTATCAATTTGCGTATATTGTTGCTGTCTTCAGACACACCAGAAGATGGCATCAAATCCCATTATAGATGGTTATGAGCAACCATATGGCTGCTGGGAATTGAACTCAGGGCCTCTGCAGCCAGTGCGCTTAACCACTAAGCCATCTCTTTAGCACCTCTTTCTTTTTTTCTTTCCCCTTTCTCTTGAATCCCTCTCTCCTTCTGTCCTCTTCTCTCCTCTCCTCTCCTCTCCTCTCCTCTCCTCTCCTGTCCTGTCCTGTCCTGTCCTCTCCTCTCCTCTCCTGTCCTCCCCACCCCCTCTCTTCCACTACCTGCTTCCTCTCCTGCCCCCTTCCCTCTCCTTTCTCCCCACCCTCTCCTTCTCTCCTTTTCATTTTTCTCTTCTCTTCTCCTTCACTGCAGTCTCCTCCTTTCTCAAGCCTTTCCCTTTGGTTTATGCTTGGGCTTTGTTTTTTGGTTGGTTTTTGGTTGTTGCTTTGATTTTTTTTTTTTTTTTTTTTTTTTTTTT
>JADRCD010143321.1:15686-33292 GCA_019843815.1 Montemys delectorum | reverse complement strand
CAAAACAAAACAAAAAATCTTGAAAATGGAGAATGTGAACAGATATAAAAACAGTGAATAAGGTAATTTAACCATTGTGCTTTTAATGGCCTGGGATTCCCTTGCCCTCTTTTATTTTTTTTAATTTTTTTTTAATTTTTCCTTACCTACTTTTTACCTAAGGAAAGTTCTATTATAGTGACTGATTTAAAAGACTGCTTTTTACTATACTTTTACAAGAACAGGATAGAGAAAAATTTATTTTCACAGTGTCAACTTATAGCAATGTTAGATCCATTAAAAAATATGATGGAAAGTTCTTCCACAAGGAATGTTTATTGTTTGAACAATATTTTGTACAACAGATGTTAGAAATATTTTTTAAATAGTTTCCTCAAACTAAAATTAACCATCATATAGATGATATCTTATTGGCTAATTCAGATGCATATAGCTTAGAAAAAAGACTGGAGATTACAAATTTTTCCTGAAAAAAATACAAAGAGGAGATTCTATCAAATCTAATATAATTGATAGTTTTACTGAAACTTTGACTACAGAAAGTACAAATCAGGAGAGATCAATTACAAACTCATAATGATTTTCAAAAATTGCCAGAAGATATTAACTGGCTATGGTGTACAATTAGATTAACTATTCAAGAGTTAAGTAATTTATTTCAACCCTTACATGACAATAACGACTTAAATAGTCCAAGAAAAATATCAGCTGAGGCTAACCAAGAGTTGGCCTCTGGTAGAATAGAAACTAAAGGATGCACATGCAGATGGATCCCTTGGCTCAAAAGCTAGACTATATTTTAGTTAAATATAGTCTCTAAATATTCTCTACTCATTCTTCCACAGGAATTCTTATTCAGGAGAAGGTAATATCTTAGAATAGATATGTTTTACACACAGAGCAAATAAATAAATACCTATGTAGAAAAAGTTTCTGAATTGATTCTAAAAGGGAAAACAAGACTTTATCAATTACCAGAAACAGACCCGGAAGCAATGTCAGTACCTTTTACTAATGCTGAAACTACTCCATTTAGGCAGAAAATGAACACTGGTAAAAAGCTTGCAGTAACTTTTTTGGAAAGATTAACAACAAATAATTCCAAAGCAAGTGACTTCAGTTTGTAGAAAAAAATAATTAGATTTTTCTCTTGTACTGTAAAAACAACACTATTTTCTGGAGCCCCTACATTCTATACTGATGCAAATAAATTGGGAAAGACGGGTTATAAGTAAGGAATAATAAATAAAGTGGCTCAAAGCCCTTATGATACAGTTCAAAAAAATCATAGCTGTGTGCCATTCCTATGGTATTATTATATTTTCTTGAACCTCTTAATATAATTACTGACTCTGAATATGCATAAATAGTTGTTTTACATTTAACTCTTAATTTATTCTGGATGATTCAGAATTAATTTTGCTATTTATTTAGCTACAAAAAATAATCAAAAATATAAATCATCTATTGTATATAACACATAGAAGATCTCATACTGGCTACCAAGCCTGCTAGCACAAGATAATGTTGAAATTGATCAGCTATTAGTAGGGAATGGGCTAGAAACCTCAGAATTTCATATGAGACATTATGACATATGTTTATGGAAAATTTCTTCTATCACTTGGCAACATGCCAAAGAAATTATATGGAAATGTCCTACATTTTATTTGTATAACCATACTCCATTACCTCCGGGAAGTAACCCAAACTGTACCCAAATAAGTAAAATTTGACTAGTGGATATGTTTTATTTTGCAGAATTTAGAAAATTAATTCATGGGTACCATACTATAAGCACATATGCAGGATCTAATAGGGAATCTTCTTTAAATTCTAGAAAGGATGATTTTGTAATGACACATTTATTAGAAGTTATGACTATTATGGGGATACATGCAAATTAAGCCTGACAATACAGCATGTGTGTGCAGAAAGATGAACCAGTTCTTTGCATATTATGGCATAAAGTATATTACATGTACAACACACAGTCCTACAGTTATAGACAAGCAGTTATAGAAAGACCTAATTATACTTTAAAAGATATGCTTAATAAAAAGATATGCTTAATAAAGACCCCTAAAGGGGGGCTGGAGAGATTGCTCAGTGGTTAAGATTACTGGCTGCTTTTCCAAAGGATCCCAGGTTCAAATCCCAACACCTACATGGCAGTTCACAACAGTCTTCGATTCCAGTTCCAGGGGAACTGACACCCTCACACAGAAAAACATGGAGGCAGAACATCAATGCAAATAAAATTAAAAACAAAAAGAAATAAAGACTCCTAGAGATAGATTACATGGTGGTTCATTAATTTTAAACTTTTTTAAATACTAATGAGGAAGGAACAATAGCTGTGGAGAGAGATTGGATAGTCAGAAAAAACTGCTGAATTAAAACATCCTGAATATCTTAAAGATGTATTCACCTCAGAATGAAATGCGGGATGTGTGTTAAGCTGAGCAAGAGGTTTGGTCTTTGTTTCCACAGAAAAAGAAAAGCTGTGGATAACATCAAGCTTGATAAACTGAAGAGACCTCTTGAATAAGGAGAAATGATAATTGATCAGACAGCTTGGTCATTCAGTCCAAACTAACATATAAAGACTTCTATTTGATCATGCATGAAAAATAAAAATAAAAATAATTTAATATTTTTAAGAGATAATTTACCAAAGGAACACTTCATTTAATGATAATTCTGTTGTTTAGTAGTAAAAATACAGTTTAGAGTTTTACAATATTTTAAGCAAATACAAAGGTTTACTACAGTTCTAATTTGTTTTCTAAATATCTAAGGCTTGGAGTAATTTGGAGCTAGGATTAAACACGTTAGAAGGGTGGTAGTGGTTCAAGTCTTTAGTCCCACCACTCAGAGACAAAACTCAGCTAGAGCACTTAATTGGTATTTTTGTATACTAGAGAAACAACATAACATATTTACAGATTATTATAAAAAATCCTCTACAGAGTTACTAGAAACACAGCTAATTTCTAATGGGAACAGGAACAAAGAACAGCTTTTGTGACTGCTGGTAAGCTCATCTCCCTGCATGCGACCCTGACCAATATTAAACCCTATTTATGGTAATCATATTCATTGGTAAATTGTCAACTAAGGACTCTTCATAACACTTACCTGTTGGCTTTTATTGCAAACATGGGGAATATGTATTTTCTTTTTGGGAAACAAATCTGGATATTTGAGTCATGGAAAACTTTATACTCAGTCATTGCCAACCACCCTATGGCCATAAGGTCACTCCTTACAGTGATGGATTGGGTCTGTTTGATAGCAGAGTCCTGCACAGGCTTAGCCATGGAAGGAAAGGTATCACAGTAGAACTAGTATCTATCTGAATTCCTTCATGACCAGGATGAAGTAGCAAGGGGTCTGTGCCTTTCCACATTGAGAAAATGATCAGCTGCCTAAAGTGCTCACCCTTTCCCACAAGAAGAACTGTGGAGACCTATAGAATGGCCATTTAGCTAAAGCATGGTTTACTGATGCTTCATAAACCACTGATGAAACCAGAACTAATGGAGCACAGCAGCCTATAGACCAGGGAATGGAATGGCCAATACTGAGGAAGGAACCACAAATCAGTGCAGCACTAGTGACTATAAGACAAACAACTAGGAGAGCAAAAGCAAATTCTCTATCATCTCCAATTCACAGCATGTCTACAATGATACAGCTGTATATGTGGTCATCAAAATAGAAAACCACTAGCTGGAAGATAAATGGCAAAGATATCTGGTCATGAGAAGTATGAATGGAAATGTCAACACCTAATAAAACTTAGCAAAGATAATCAAATTTTATGTAGCTCATACAGGCAAGACAGACCTAATGTCTGAAAGTAAAGAAATGGTGCAAAATTGACATCATGTTTAACTAAGACTAGAATATTAAAATTCCTCAGGGAACAAATTCAGAATAAATTAGCAAGGATGATAGATTACACATTTAAAAAACTTTAAAGGGAAATGAAGAACCAAATTAAACCAGGCTAACCCTATGTAAATAACTATTATAAGGAACCAATGGCTAGGTGATGGTTCAGTGTTAAATCCTAGGATGGGAGGCACATGCCTTTAATCCCAACAATTGGGAGGCAGAGGCAGATACATAAGAATTACAGTGATTTAATTTTAAAAGCTTCTTGCAAGAGGCAGGCTGAACTTCAAAGTTAATGTTCTTTGTGATCTAAAAATAAATGCACATACACCTTGAATTTATATATAAAGAGAAAGGGGAATACAGATATATTCATCCATACATATTAAGATATATTAAGTTTTATATTTTCCAAATTTCAAAAGAGTCCAACTAAGTAATTTGGAGAGCATTGGAGAAATGAAACATCTGAAGAAGAAAAAACTAAAACAAAACAAAAAGTAAAACAAAAAAATGGATCATCCAGAGAAAATGCTCCATGAAAAAGAATAAATTGATTAGTCTAGAAGCTGGAATACTCAAGATACAATTCATAGACCACATGAAGCTCAAGAAGAAGGAAGACCAAAGTATGGATACTTTGGTCCTTCTTAGAAGGGGGAACAAAAAACCCATGGAAGGAGTTACAAAGTGTGGAGCAGAGACTGAAGGAAGGACAATCCAGAGACTGCCCCACCTGGGGATTCATCCCATATACAATCACCAAACCCAGACACTGTTATGGACACTAACAAGTGCTTGCTGACAGAAGCCTGATATAGCTGTCTCCTGAGAGGCTCTGACAGTGCCCGAATAATACAGAAGTGGAGGCTCACAACCATCCATTGGACTGAGTACACGGTCCGCAATGGACGAGCTAGAGATTGGATCCAAGGAGCTGAAGGGGTTTGCAGCCCCATAGGAGGAAAAACAATATGAACCAACCAGTACCCCCATGGACTAAACCACCAACCAAAGAGTACACATGGAGGGACTCATGGTTCTAGCTGCATATGTAGCACAGGGTACTTGTTGGTCATCAGTGGGAGGAGAGGCCCTTGGTCCTATGAAGGCTCTATGCCCCCGTGGAGAGGAATGCCAGGAGAAGAAGCAGGAGTAGGTGAGTTGGTGAACAGGGAGGGGGGGAAGAGGATAGGGAGTTTTCCTAGGGGAGATGAGGAAAGGGGATAACATTTGAAATGTAAATAAAGAAAATATTTACTAGAAAAAAAAAAAGAGAATTAATTGGCCAAGTGGTATTGCTCACCACCAGCTGACTGGCCTGAAATCCTGTCTCAGGCTCTAACTACATTAGCACCCATGGCACCATCTTGTCTAAGCAGTTGTCCCTTCTTTCCAGACAACCACCGTATGCTTCCCCAAGTGGTTCTCCTTTTTTTTCTTCCCAACATGTGGCTGGCCCACCTATGGAAGTGCCCCCAAATTCTTGTCTCTGTTGCCCTCTACAGACACAAATGGCAAATGCTCTTTATGTGGTCCCAATTCAATTAAAAATTAAGGCTGGCTTTGGGGTTGGAAAATAGCCTTCTCCAGCTCTAAACTCAGACATACTTGTTAAAGTAAAATCCAAAATATCTGCCTCATATCAGAAGAGCCACCTGGCATGGGACAGAGGAAAACAAAAAATGCAAGGAACTGTTCTCTCGCCACTAATCTCATAATCTTTTGGTTTTCATCTGACTCTTAAAACTTTTCTTATGGTATAAATATTATCTCAAAAATCTATAAGATTTTTATGTAAATATAAACTTTCTATCATTATACTTGTAGTCATACAGCGTACTAATTCTAGAAATAAAATTCGCTTAGCTTTTTGTACATGTTTTCAGGTTTGAGTCTGAAGCAACAAGGAACAACTAGGAACAATGCTCATGTTCCTCAGTTGTATTTAATAGGTTGTGGTCCTAAAATATTTAATTTATCTACTTTTCCTAACAGTGAACTTTGAAGTCACCAAGAAGATGATGGGGGACTACATAAGTGAATCCATCTGGATTGAGTTGATGCGAACTACTGAGAAACCTGCCCCACACCTCCTCTGCAAACAGAGGACACCTTTGGGTTGACTGTTGTGTGCTACCTAGCCAGGATTGCCACTAAACTAAGAAACACCACCCAGGAGACCAGCTTTAGATTACAAACTGCCTCAGGACAAATTGCTGCATTCATAGTAAGCGGACACAAACATTTTACAGAACTTGAACTCAAAATACTTAAATCTTTAGGCTGCCAGATACAACCAAGCTAAACATTGTGGAAATGTTGCAGAATATTTAATCACACTGTGTACCCTGAGATTTCAGAATTCACCTGTTTTTTTAATTATGGTATCGCTCAGCCTTGGCACACACCTTCAATCTAAGAGCTTTCTGCTAGACTATTGTAAACAGGATTCAATAAAGTCAATCACAGGTCAATAGGCAGAGCAAATAACCAGTTGACAGGAAGTGAGCATAGGATAATTAGGGAAAAACCATACAGAGGGAGTCAGGAGATGGATAGATATGCAAAGGAAGTACAAGGGATGGGGGAGGGATATTGAGTTTGAAGGAAGTTGTCTCATATGGCTTGCAAGAAGGGTATTCCTGGTGGGACATTGGCTGAGGAGGAGGAAGGTCATCTGAGGGCTTTCTCTGCCTCTTTCAGCTAGCAGGCTTTCACCCTAGCATCTGGCTTCCAAGTCTTCTTGGGTAAAATTGAACAACTGAGTTTTGTTTTGTTTTTCAAAAACCGTGTGTGTGTGTGTGTGTGTGTGTGTGTGTGTGTGTACATATCCAAAATATGCATGTAGAGGTCACAGGACAACTTCTAGGAGTCAGTTCTCTTTTCCCAAACTGTGAGTTGGAGAGATTAAACTGAGGCCATCCAGCTTAGCAGTAAGGACCTTTATCTACTGAGCCATGGTGCCAGTTCCAAAATAAAAATTATTATATAGTCCTTGTAATGGGCTTGTTCTGAATGTTACATTAAATAATGTGCATATTTATAAGATTGTATAGACCATTAAAACCATCCAATGGAAATTTATGCTATAATAATAATTGTTACTATTATTATTTCAATGCCAGTAGTTAAGAAATCATAATGAGTCAATGCCTAGTTGGTGGGACAAATCAGTTGACTAGAAAGCAGTCATGTGAGAGTTAGAGAGATGGCTCAGCTATTTAAAGCACTTGATGCTCTTCAGGAGGACATAGGCTCAGTTCTCAACACAAAGGTATGCCACTCTCATCCATTCATGACTCCAGTTTCAGGACAACTAATCCCCTTTTCTGGCCTCTGCTGGCACTAGGCATAAACATCAGTCACGTACACATATACAGGCCAAATTCTTACACGAATAAAATAATCTTTTTGAAAACATAAAGTACTTATATGTTGATCTGAGCATAACCTCACAGCTCAGGGTTTGGTCCTACATGATCCGTTGATTTTTAAGTGATTACACAAAGTGCACAAATACCTATGGACTAAATTCCCAGAAGTTACACGGTGAGAGCAGGTACTTAATGCACTATATATGATTAGGTACAAACCCTTGACAACAGACTGGATGATGTAAATGTGAAGTTTAAGTTTCAGAGAATATAATGGTGACATTTTAAAACTATGGTCACTTTCTGGAATTAGATGAAGCCACCGCTGATCTGCTGTGCCCTCAGCTGTGTGGGCTTATGCCCTCTCTATATTGGTTAAAGCTGTGAACTTAATTTCTTCAAGTGTGTGACAGCTGTGAACAGAGAACCGCATCACCTCCTTCAGCTACAGATAGTTGCTTAACAAGATGTTGCTCCCTTCGCCTGAGAAGGCAATAACAGCAGGAGTGACTTGTGCACTACCCAGGAGTGTTCCAGGTCCAGATAACAAAAACTCTACTTAAATGGCTAAAATATATGACTTAGCTGCCTGTTTGCTGCACCGGAGAAGGATTCCAGGAGTGGCCATGGGTCTCAGTTATGTTTGAAAAACACAAACGTTTCCTCTTCGTCGTTCTGATCTGTTTGCTGGGTGTTGGAGGTTTAGTGGTAAGCATAGCTACCATCCATCTCCTGTCCCAGCCCAAGGTTTTCATCCATTAATCCCGAACAGACCTGCTGCTTCTCTATTCATTCTACCCTCGAGCCTAGAAGAGTTGGCAAAGGGAAGAACATGCAATTCAAGCCAGTTCAAAGAGCATGCGCAAGAATCCATTTTCATTTCAATGCGCTGGGCAATCTTTCACCGTCCTGCCAGGTCCCAGTGTTAAATAGTGCTAAGCATGTTGTATACACTGACTCCTTGTGCCTCACAATAACCACTTCTGCACATGAAGAAAGAGGGCACAGACAGCTCACTTGCTAAAGAGAATTATCAGCATGTAAGGTTCTTTTGTTTAGATTTGGAGAGTTCCAGGCTTCTCCTTTACTGAGTCAGTATAAGATCAAAAGTGATCAGAGGTGAGAGTAGACTTAGGTGTTCCTGGAATGCTTGGCTTGAGCCTCTGGGCAGAATACAACCAAGCATGAGAAACTGAGTCACAAAACTAATGTCTAGTGAATCAAAGCAACGCACCAAGTGTTAGACGCAAGAATCACTCTTAACCAGTAAATCTCAACTGCCATTCTAAAGTTGGATATATTCCCTAAGGACGTTATCTGACTTTAAAGGGGGAACAAAAGATTACAAGAGGCCAACTATTAATCAAAATAGTGCCATGATTTAAGAAATGTTTTCTATTTCCTATTTAACTTCTTTTCTAAGGACCAGAACACATCGTCTTTCCCGGCTAGGCAAGTGCTTGCTACCTCTAAGCCATATGCCAGTTCTCTGGTTGTAATTTTTAATGCTGTTAATATGGAGCAATTTCTAGAAGTCAGCACTCATACGTTTCTTGGAATTAGTCCCTCTCTAGCTGGGCGATATGGCAAGAGTATTATTGACAGCTGGATGTGCTCTAATCAGGACTGTCTTCTTTTCTAACATGGAGATCACTCCTCTGGCATTAAGATTAACATAAAGTAGTTTGGGAAACTAGGATTCTTCCCAGGGAATGGTGCCTAGTGTTCACAGCTATGGCATGAATACAGACAGTCTGGAGCTGTGTTCAAAGAGGCCATCTTCTCTTACCCGGAAGTCAATCTCAGAAACCGGTCTGACTTTGGATTTAAGCCATATGAACCATGGCAAATCACATAAGGAGAAGTGAGAGACGGAGAGACTTCTCAACAGAGCCAGCATATAGAGTCTCAAATAAAAAGGCCATAAACTCTAGGACAACACAAATATTGAGAAACGCATTGTCTCTTGTGAGGGTCTAGTCAATACTGTAACAGAATAAAAATGCACTTTCAAGGAAAAGTGACCAAATGACACCTTTATGATATAGACAAAACATGATCCTGTCTACAACATCCTTTGCAAGCAACATCATGGGAGTTTCATGATCCGTACATTTTTATGTGTGCTAATTGCTGTTTTCATTGTTCTCTTCATTGCCATTCATCTAAAACTACTTTGTCCAGAGCCCTGCATATTTTTGTGTGTTCTATGCAAATATGGACCTCCTCTCTTGACTTTTCAAAGAATAAAAACTGACGCAGCCACTCCCTGTGTCACACTCCCCAAGCTCAGATCCCTAAGAGAAACAAAAATTGACAGGGTTCTCAATTCCCAGGAGATGAAATTTGCTGAAGAACAGCCACTAGGAAGGCCTTCCCTGCTGTGCTGCTCAACAGAGCTCTGTTGGTCTATTTATGAGAAGAGCACATTCATCCTGATTGTAATAAGTGAGCATGGAGGGCTAGACAGGCTCTTTAATCTCAGAAATTCTGCTGTGAACTCCAGTTCACCTGCTCGATTTATTTACATCGCTTCTGCCCACTAACAAATCCAACTCTCCATCGCATTAATCAACATTTATCAACCAGCAGCGGGAGCATCATTTTGTAATTTAGGTAAAATAGAGGGGGAGTGAAATGGAACAGAGAGTATAAAACTCCCATCATTCTGTGGCTGTTTTATCTCTCTGTATTTTATTCCCATAATAAATGATGCACTTCTGACTTGAACAATACAGTAACCCTGTGCTCTATTTGTTTAATGTTTTCACACCAGGGACTATCCACCTCGGTATAATATGCACACCAGGATGAAGGAGAAAATGACCAAATTCAGATCTGGAATAGTTAAGATTACTCAAGTAAAGCAATACTCACAATATTGTCTAAGTCATCAACAAGTAAAATAATATTTCTATGTGGCAAGTTATTGACCATCATCATAAATCATTTATTCATTCATATTTTAGCAATTATTGAACAGCAAATATGCATCAGAAATTATTCCGGGTGCTTAAGCAATTGCCATGAATAGAAAAAAAGCACCCCCCTTCCAGTCAAAAACAGAACACTAAATATACATGCATGAGAAGATGGCATGCTGTTGTGTCATGATGAAAAACATGGTGGGCTAAGAGGACCAAATTGAAGTGTTGTTTTGTATACAGCAACCCAAACCACCATTATTCAGTGATATTTAAGCAGAAATATGAATGAAAAGTAGAAACCAGGCACCCACATTTCTGAATGAACTGCATTCCAGGCAGAATGAATGGGAGGACAAAGAACTTGTGAAGAACAGCTGTGAGGCCAGTCCTGCTGGAAAGATGTGAATGCGGAAGACTTAGGCAAGGTTACCTGCAGTGCTGAGGTGCACACAAAAGTCAGAGTTTGAAGGTGATAAGAACGGAACAGAAAGTTGTTAAGATATGATTTTACCCCCAAACATATTCTCAAGAAAATGATATTTGCAATTGCTTAATTTTTTTCTTTTTCTTCTTTTTTTATTAGATATTTTCTTTATTTACATGTCATATGATATCTCCTTTCCTTGTTTTCCTTCTGAAAAAAAGAAAAAAAAAAGCCCTGTTCCCTCCCACTTCCCCGATTCCTGGACCTGGCATTCCCCTACACTGGGGCATAGAACCTTCACAGGGCCAAGGGCCTCTCCTGCCCTTGATGACTGACTAGGCCATCCTCTGCTATACAAATGCTGCTGGAGCCATGAATCTCACCATGTGTACTCTTTGGTTGGTAATTTAATCCCTGGGAGCTCTGAGGGTACTAGTTAGTTCATATTGTAGTTCGTCCTAAGGGACTGCAAACCCTTCAGCTCCTTGGGACCTTTCTCTAGCTCCTTTATTGGGGACCCTGTGCTCAGCCCAATGGATGGCTGTGAGCCTCTACTTCTGTATTAGTCGGGTACTGTCAAAGCCTCTCCGGAGACAGCTATATCAGGCTCCTGTCAGCCAGCACTTGGTGGCATCCACAATACTGTCTGGATTTGATGATTGAATATGGAATGGATTCCCAGGTGGAGCAGTCTCTGGATTGCCCTTCCTTCAGTCTCTGCTCCATAGTCTGTCTCTGCAACTCCTTCCATGTGTATTTTGTTCCCCCTTTTAAGAAGGAACGAAGTATCCATACTTTGGTCTTCCTTCTTCCTGAGTTTCTTGTGGTTTGTGGATTGTACTTTGTGTATTCCGAACTTCTGGGCTAGTAACCATTTATCAGAGAGTGCATACAATGTGTGTTCTTTTGTGACTGGGTTACCTCATTCAGGATGATATTCTCCTAATCCATCAATTTCCCTAAGAATTTCATAAATTCATTGTTTTTAATAGCTGAGTAGTACTCCATTGTGTAGATGTACCACATTTTCTGTATCCATTCCATTCCTCTGTTGAGGGACATTTGGGTTATTTCCAGTTTCTGGCTATTATAAATAAGGCTTCTATGAACATAGTGGAGCATGTGTCCTTATTACATGTTGGAGCATTTTCTGGTATGTGCCCAGGAGTGATATAGCTGGATCCTCTGGTAATGCTATGTCCAATTTCCAGAGGAACCGCCAAACTGATTTCCAGAGTGGTTGTACTAGCTTGCAATCCCACCAGCAATGTAGGAGTGTTCCTCTTTCTCTACAACCTCTTCAGCATCTGCTGTCATCTGAGTTTTTTATCCTAGCCATTCTGACTGGTGTGAGGTGGAATCGCAGGGTTGTTTTGATTTGCATTTCCCTGATGACATTTCTTTATGTGCTTCTCAGCCATTCGGTACTCCTCAGTTGAGAATTCTTTGTTTAGTTCTGTACCTCATTTTTAATAGGATTATTTGGTTCTCTAAAGTCTAACTTCTTGAGTTCTTTGTATACATTGGATATTAGCCCTCTATTAGATATAGGACTGATAATGATCTTTTCCCAATTTGTTGGTTGCCGTTTTGTCCTATTTACAGTGCCTTTTGCCTTACAGAAGCTTTGCAATTTTATGAGGTTCCATTTGTCAATTCTTGATCTTAGAGCTTGTACTGGTGTTCTGTTCAGGAAATTTTCCCCTGTGCCCCTGTGCTCAAGGCTCTTCCCCACTTTCTTTTCTATTAGTTTCTGTGTATCTGGTTTTATGTGGAGATCTTTGATCCACTTGGACTTGCGCTTTGTACAAGGAGATAGAAATGGATTGATTTGCGTGCTTCTACATGCTAACTGCCAGTTGAGCCATAGCAATTTGTTGAAAATGCTGTCTTTTTTCCACTGGATTGGTTTAGCTCCTTTGTCAAATGAAACATTGCTACCACACGTTAATGACTTGAATGATGCTGATAGCAGTAATTACAGAAAGACAGGGCATTGGCCACTCACAACTTGGTCAAACTTTTAAAACTTGCCTTTTTTATTAGATATTTTATTTATTTACATTCAAAATGTTATCCCCTTTCCTTGTTTCCCCTCTGCAAATTCCCTATCCCTCCTCTCTCCCCTCCCCCTGCTTCTATGAGGATATTTCCCAACCCACCCACCCACCCCCACCTCACTGCCTTTGGCCTTTACAGGACCAAGGGCCTCTCCACCTGTTGACACCACACAAGGTCATCCTCTGCTACATATGTGGCTGGAGTCATTGGTCCCTCCATGTTTACTCTTTGGTTGGTGGTTTAGTCTCTGGGAGCTCTGGGAGATCTGGTTGGTTGATACTGTTGTTCTTCCTATGGGGTTGCAAACCTCTTTCAGACTTTTTATTTAACATTTGTGGCTGAACATACAAAGGGAGAAAGCTGTCATTCCTATATAAATGCTCTGTGAATTATCATAGGCAAAATGAACAATGAATTTTTTTTTAAAAAAATTAAGCAGTTAAACAATGCGTAGAGTTCATTTCCTGATGTCTCCATTCACAGGTTTTCCTGGCTCTGTACTGTTGAACTCTCCCCCAATTTAAAAGAGTAGACATTTGTTTTTCCATTTACTGGTTTTCAATAAATAAGAGATTCATTTTTGCATGTAACAATATCTCTTCATTTATAATTCTGTTCGGGGATCAATTACATTAGATCAGCTTTACGTTATCCCTTGCAGTCTTGACAGGTATAGAAGATAGCTCATATCTGAAAATGTGAGCACAGGACCTCTATAAATCATTTTATGTTTCTGTATGGCTGCATATCCTGTGCATACCTTTATGTCAGCTATCTTCCTAAGTCTATGCCCACATAAAAGTTGATAAGATTAAAATAAGCTTGTATATTAAAACTTATCAGAATAGATTGTTTTTCAAAATGCAGGCAACAATGGGCATTTAGCCTTAATTTTAATCTGCATTTTTCTGCTGACCAATGAATTACAGTAATAGAACCTTTATTTACCTGTTACCTCTCTTTTGCCCACTACCTAATTTTTCTTGATCATTTATTTTCTGGGTTATTCATCTTATTTTATGTACAAGAACAGTATATATATATGTTGAGAAATAATGTTCTCTTCTTGTGAAATTTGCAATCTTGTAAAGTTGTCTCTCAGTGATGAAGAACTGTTTTGGCTTGGTGGGGGTGCTTGGTTATTTGTTTGTTTAAGTATGTTCACATGCTCTTTGAGTTGTTTGGCTACAGCTCTACTCTTTCCTTTGATTTCTCTGTCCAGAAAATCTTCCAGGTCATTAACAATGGGGCTTATTACTCAGAGGTTTTTGGGGACAACATGTCTTGACGTTCCATGTTACGGCTCCAAGGCTTCTGCCTCTGAAGTAGTTTATCTAACATTTTTTTTTTAATGCTCAAGCTGTCTTTCTTCTTTCAGTGGAAACACGTGTTCAAGAGGAAAAGAAAAACTTCTAAGAGAGATGAGATGTCATTTTTTTTCTTTTATTCTGTTTCCTTTTGTTTTGTTTTGTTGTTGTTGTTTTTGAAATTTGTCCTAACTTTTTTCTTTTTATTTATTTATTTACACTCCAGATTTATCCTGCACAGTCCACCCTCCAACTGACCCCACCCCATGTCTCCACAAGGATGTCCCTACCCCTTATCCTACCTGACCTCTAAACTCCCTGGGGCCTCCAGTCTCTTGAGGGTTAGGTGCATCATCTCTGAATGAACTCAGACCCAGCAGTCCTCTACTGTATGTGTGTTGGGGGCCTCATATCAGCTGGTGCATGCTGCCTGTTTGGTGGTCCAGTGTTTGAGAGATTTTGGGGGTCCAGATTAACTGAGACTGCTGGTCCTCTTACAGGGTTGCCCTCCTCCTCAGCTTCTTCCAGCTTTTCCCTAATTCAACAATAGGGGTCAGCAGCTTCTGTCCATTGGTGGGATACATATATCTGCATCTGACTCTTTCAGCTGCTTGTTGGGTCTTCTAGGGTGTGGTCATGCTAGGTCCCTTTATGTGAGCACTCCATAGCCTCAGTAATAATGTCAGGCCTTGGGGTCTTCCCTTGATTTGGATCCCACTTTGGGCCTGTCACTGGACCTTCTTTTCCTCAGGCTACTCTCCATTTTCATTCCTGTAGTTCTTTCAGACAGGAACAATTATGGGTGAGAGTTGTGACTGTGGGATGGCAAATTTCTCCCTCATTTGATACCCTGTCTTCCTCCTGCTGGAGGTGGGTTCCATAAGCTCCGTTTGCCTACTGTCGGGGATTTCATCTAAGGTCCCTCCCTTTGAGTCCTGAGAGTCTCTCACCTCCCAGGTCTCTAACATTTTTAAAAGAAATTTTATTGGTTATTTTATTTATTTACATTTCGAATGTTAACCCCCTTCCCGGTTTCCCCTCCGAAAACTCCTATCCAATCTCTTTCCCCCACCCCTGCTTCTATGAGGGTGCTCACCCACTCCCACCTCAGTGCCTTAGCATTCCCCTATACTGGGGATATCAAGCCTTCACAGGACCAAGGGCCTCCCCTCCCATTGCTACCAGATAAGAGTACATATGCAGGAGGAACCATGGGTCCCTCCATGTGTATTCTTTGGCTGGTAATTTAGTCCCTGGGAGCTGTGAGGGGACAGGTTGGTTGATGTTCTTCTTCCTATGGGATTGCAAACCCCTTCAGCTCCTTCAGTCCTTCCCCTAACTTCTCCATTGGGGTGCCCGTGCTCAGTCCTATGGTTGGCTTTAAGCATCTCCATCTGTATCAGTAAGGTCCTGGCAGAGCCTCTCAGGAGACATCCATATGAGGCTCCTGTCAGCAAGCACTTTTTGGCATCAACAATAGAGACTGGGTTTGGTGGCTATATATGAGATGGATCTCCAGGTAGGGCAGTCTCTGGATGGCCTTTACTTCAGTAGCTGTCCCACTATCTGTCTCTGTATTTCCTTTAGACAGGAGCAAATCTGGGTTAAAATTTTGAGAAGGATGGGTGGCCTTATCCTTCAGCTTGGGCCCATGCCTAACTTTTGGATATGGTCTCTACAGGTTCTCCTTCCCCTTTGTTGGATATTTCAGCTAATGTCATCCCTGTCCCTTCCTGAGAACCTCTTGCTTTCCTGGTATCTGAGACTTTCTGTTCCCCATTTCCCATAGCTACATACCTATTTTCAATTTCCTGACCATCTGTACATCTCCCCCACCTCCTCCCACAGCTAATCTTGCCCCCCTTTTTCCTCCCCCCTTCTTTCTTCCTCCTAACTCTCTTCTACCTTCTACCTCCCATGATTACTTTATTCGCCCTTCTAAATAGGAGTGAAGCATCCACACTTTAGTCTTCCTTTTTCTTGAACTTCATATGGTCAGTGAGTTATATCTTGAGTATTCTGAGCTTTGTCCCTAATATCCACTTATCAGTGAGTACATCACATTTGTGTTCATTTGTGACTGGGTTACCTCATTCAGGATGATATTTTCTAGCTTCTGTAAGGCAAAGGACACTATCAATAGGACAAAATGGCAACCTACAGAATGGAAAATATCTTTACCTATCCTACATCTGATAGAGGGCTAATATCCAATACATATAAAGAACTCAAGAAGTTAGACTCCAGAGAATGAAATAACCCTATTAAAAATGGAGTACAGATCTAAACAAAGAATTCTCAACTGAGAAATCTTGAATGTCTGAAAAGCACCCAAAGAAATGTTTAACATCCTTAGTCATCAGGGAAATGCAAATCAAAATGGCTCTGAGATTCCACTTCACACCAATCAGAATGGCTAAGATCAAAAATTCAGGTGACAGGAGATGCTGGCCAAGATGTGGAGAAAGAGGAACACTCCTACACTGTTGGTAGGATTGCAAGCTGGTACAACCACTCTGGAAATCAATCCGATGGTTCCTCAAAATTTGGACATACTACCTGAGGACCCAGCTCTACCACTCCTGGTCATATACCCAAAAGATGTTCCAACATATAACAAGGACACATACTTCATCATGCTCATAGCACCTTATTTATAATACCCAGAACCTCAAAAGAACCCAGATGTCCTTCAACAGAGGAGTGGATATAGAAAAATGTGGTACATATACACAATGGAGTACTACTCAGCCATTAAAAACAATGACTTCATGAGATGTCATTTTTTCTGTGGAAATGATATTGCGGCCTGGAAGTTCTAGCCTTCTTATACTACTCTAGATAGTCTACGTTCTAACAGACATGATCTATATTCACCATATATCATGCTGATTCTGTCTTCTTCTGCCTTCTTGCTTGGCTGTCCCAGTTTTGTTGCTCTACCATGAGTACCTCTGATCACTGGTGAGTGGGACTAAGAGATCTTGGAAGCTGAGTGTCTAGATCTCAGAAGTTGGGAAGGGAGATTACTTGGGAGATCTGGGAAGTAAGATTCTGGAGGAGCTGGCTGCATATAGGATAGAAAGAGGTAGGCCTAGTCTGAGACACAGGAATGGTTGATCCCAGAGGAATCAGCGAGTTTACAGCTCTGAGAGGTGAAATCCTGCAGGAATCGGGAGACTTTGGAGGTGAGATGGTGCAATACTCTCTCAGCACCTCAGAAAAAGCAGATGACAGAGATGGATTGCCTAAGGGGTGGGAAGGAATATTGCATTCCTGAAGGACTGACAAGGAAGGTGCCAGAAGATAGGGATCTGTTGGGAGGGAAGAGAAGGATCCACTTGATGGGTGAGGGAGAAAAATTTCAGAGTAGCCAGAACTATGGGATGGAAAGGAGCGAATCCTAACATGTCCAGGGAAGGATAGTCCCAAAGGGCCCAGCCTTTGAGTCAGGAAGGTGCAGAGCTAGATGGTGTATGAGATTCACACATCAAATTTAATTATTTGCCCTTTACACCAACTTCCCCTTTTCCTGGCACCTTCCTTGTCAGTCCTTCAGGAAGGGCTAGAGGTGGCTCAGCCGTTAAGAGCACTGGCTGCTGCTCTT
>JADRCD010143321.1:0-15586 GCA_019843815.1 Montemys delectorum | reverse complement strand
TGTATTTGATATGTATACTGTATACATAATAAATAAATAAATAAATTTACATTAAAAAATCCTTCTAAATCTTGTCACACATTTGTACTGGAAAGAAATTTTTACTAGATATTGTGAAGTGTAGAGTCAACACTTTAATATAGTTCATGAATCCTAAAGTTTGCTGTACTTGCTTTTAAGTTCCAGTTTTGTTGACTCTCTCAGACTTTCTAATGTTCTAAGTTCACATCATCTACAAAGATAATTTCTTTTATTCTTTTATGTTTGAACATGTGAAAATTTTTATTTTCTGAGGAATGCTATTTATTACATTTTGTTGGTACTGAGGATTGAATCTGCAGCGAATTGCATACAAAGAGTAAGCTTTATCCCCCGCCCCTTCTATCCCCTCTCTCTATTGTGTACATCTATGTATATGTTCTATGGCCATGTGTGCACATGCAAATCTGGGCTTTTCATATAATGTGGTAAAAAAGGGCTGAGTTTTATCATGCATGAGCAATATGATTTTTCTTTAACAATTCATATAATTATGTGAATCCTCATCTTTAGGTTATGGGAATGCTGAGTTACATAATATAATTTTAAATGTTGTGGCAATATTGAATGAGTAAAATTAATTTTAACCAGCTACAGTACATAATTCATGTTACATATTGTTAAATTTGATTTGCTATTATTTGAAGATTTTTGCAGATGTGTTCATGAGAGGTACTGTTATTTTATTTCCTATTTTTGCTATATATAACATTGTTAAGTGATATTAATGTATTGTTCCTCTTTGTAAATTAAGAAAAGTTCTCCTTGTTTCTACTTTGTAGGAAAGATTCTAAAGAATAGCTGCATATATATCCTAAAATATTTGGTAGAATTCATCAGTGGACCCATCTGGGCCCAATTAATTCTGTTTTAGAATATTATTAACTATTCAAATTACATAATAGATACTTCTCTACTTAGATTCTCTGTTTCTTTCTTCATGACAATTGACAGTGTCTTTTGTAAAATTTTTCCGTTTCATCTAGATCATCAGTTTTGTAGTCATATTTATTTATTTATATTTATCATCATATACATCATTTCAATGTCTATAAAATCTGTGCCAATGCCTACTCTTTCATTTCTGGTATAAATTACTGACCTGCTCTCCACTTTTCTAGCTAGAGGTTTATTACTTTTGTTGATTCAAAGACCTGATTTTATTTTGATGTTTTTTTCCTGATAATATTTGATCTTCATTTTTATTTATTTCTACTGTGATTTTGTTAGTTTCTTATCCACCTGACGTTACAATTGATGCATTCCTTTTCCTCATTTTCTTATCTAGAAGCATAGATTACTGGCTTTGGATTTTCTGTAAGGTGGCATAATTTGGTGGCATAATTTTCTCTCCATACTGTTCTCACTATCTATAACAAATTTTAATGAGTTGTCTTCTATATTTACTTTATTTTCCTGGATATTTCCTCTTTGGTTTGTGTGTTATGTAAAATATATTGCTTAATTGTCAAAAAAGTCTGGAAGTTTTTCCTGTATGTTTTTCATTTCAAAAGTGATTTCCTTGTTTTCTGATCTCAAATATCATGTGGGTTATGTTCTTTTCAATCTATTATTGTAAATTTATGGCCCTAGTTGTTATCTATCTTGATTCATATTTTGTGTGAACTTGAGATTGTGTTAGTACAGAATATCATTATCTATCTAATTATCTCTAACATATACATATAGCATTCTCCTAAAACTAGACAATTTACAGATAATATTTAAAAGTTATATATATGTATATATATATGTATGTATGTATACACACACACACACACACACACACACACATGCACACACACACACATAAAACCTGTCTTTTACCTGAAAATTATGACCTTAGCATTTAAGGCAATTATTGATGTATTCAAGTAGCTACCAGCTTTAGTACAATGTTTATTCATTGTTCTTTAGTCAACGTTTATTGTTTTTCTGCCACTCTTCTATCATTTGTGGAATTAATAGAATATTTTATATGATTGTATGTCATCTTTTCTTAGATGGCTGAGTTGTTACAGACATGTTTAGTGACTGCTATTTTTTCATGGCATTCTTACCTGAAAGAAGCCGAGAAATGTGGCAAGCTTTCTAATGTCTCTTCTTAGAAGGCCCTACCTAATCCTATTAGTTTGAACTTTCCCTTCATGAATAGGATTGATCAGGCTTCAGCGTGTGATTGGAAGCCCAATCATTCAACATACACTCACTATTCTTTCAGTTCTATACTCTGCTCCTTTTTTTTATTCTCCTCTGTTATTCTCATCATGTGTACTTGGTTTTACATGCTGTGTCTTCAGTCTTCTTTTCACTTTTCTCTTCTGTTTTGGAATTTGCTATGGATACATCCTCAAACTCATAGATTCTCTTTTCCGCATGGCCATTCTCCTAGAAAGGCCGTCAAAGACTTGATTTGTGTTATGGGTTCCTTTTCCTTAGCAAATCTTTCCAACTCTTAGGATTTCTTTCTGTGTACATTTCCTATTCACTCTTTCATGTTTCTTTTACCTGTTGGAGCCCTTAACAGCCTAATGTTAAACTCGGGATGGTAGAATTGCTACATCACTCTCTTATCTGATTGTTGTCCCTATGATTTATCTGTCAAAATGTTTCACTTGATTTTTATTTTGGTTTCCGTTAGGTTCTTTTGCTGAGACTTGAAATTTGTTTGTGATTGCTGATACAGCACACTGTATAAACAGCAAGCTGTAGGTGGAAGTAGTGTGTTCTATAGTCCTAGGATCAAAGTTTAAGCTCTTGGTGAGACTATGCCTTAGGACTCTCAGCTTGCTACGCATGTGTTTCTCGTTCTTCCTTTAGGTAAAACTTCATAGGATCAGTATTTCTATTTTCCTAAGGTGATTGGACTTAGAAACAAAACAAGACAAAACACTACATTTGCTCTGAGAAAATACTTTCTGTTGAGGAAGTCCCATTTGAGAATACAAGATATGGGGCTAGAATGATGGCTCAGCAAATAAGAGCACTGCTTGCTCTTCCAGACCACCTGACTTCAATTCCCAGCAACCACATGCTCACAACCACCTGTAATGGGATTCCCATACCCTCTTCTGGTGTCTGAAGACAGCTACAGTATACTTGCATAAATAACATAAATAAAATCTTATAAATAAAATAAAATAAAAAAAGATTAACAAGATATTCTAGTATTTCTAAAAATGGATTCTTCCACACTCCTCTTATAGACACAAGAGAGAACATCTCTCAATTTCAGGGAAAAATTAATAGAACTTCTAGGAGTTAAAAGGTTATGAAAGCACCAACTTACCTGGCTTTGTGTTCCTGGAGGTTTAACCCTGACCTGTCCATTCTGACTTGCATTGATTCACGAGTCACTATTTAGATTTCCTCTGCCTGTCTGGGTCCTGTGGAGGTTCTGATGGGGAGTTTCTGTTCTGATAAATTGCTACTCTCTTTATCCAACTTACTGGTTTTTATAAATTCAAAACAGGAGTTTGCCCCTGATTTTGAATATATTTATTTCTCTAAAAATGATTTGGGCTTTTGAATAACTGTAATATACACTGTTTCAAAAATATGGTATACTTTACACTTGGAATAACTATTAAACTCTGAACATTTAGTTAGAAATATATGATTGATCTTTCCTTTTTTCTCCTAATTAATGTCCATGAATTGTCTTTTTCAGTTGAAGTAAATTATTTTCTTATATTTTAATATATTTATCTGCAACTTGGATAATCATCTATAAAATGTGTGAAATATTTTCCCCATGTTCATTATTAGGAAAAAAGATAAGTTCATGAGTACAATTATATGACCTCTAAAATAGTTCCATATTTCCTACTGCCATGTAAAATTTAGAAATTATTTTATGTCCTTTCATTATTCAGTTTTGCTTCTAGGATAAAAATCTTTGCCTCTTGGACAAATGGCCTTTCTTAATCATATTCTTGTGTATTGGCTTTAAAAAAATATCAGTTGCTTACTTAAAAAAGGCTTTTGATATTAATCAGAGAAGCATCACTTCTTAGAAACATTAAACTAAAGCCTGAAGTGAGAGAGCTGTGATTGCGTCCACATGGTCAGCTCATGAATCATCAAACAGAAAAGAACAACACAAGCTCTGGACTTCATGTCCAACCCGCGGATGAAGGACAAGCAAATGGCCATTGGCAATGAATGAGCATGCCATTGAGTAAGCACATCCGTGTGTTTCCTTAAGATAAAAATAAATGCAGATATAATTCTAAACAATTAAACAAGTACCTTTATTGATGATGCTCCTAAGAAATAAATGCCATATCACTAATAGGAAACAGGAAAATCAAATATAAATTTTGATCATGTATCTGATATGATATCCAGTAAGTGTATCAGGACTGAACTTAAAGCTGAAGGCTAATATCTAACTATCAATAAGAGGAAAACAGTAAAGACTACTATGTTGTACACAGTTGTGGTCTTATCAAAGTCCTGCTGTACTTATAGTATTAAAGGCCTTTGTATCTTCCTTTTATAGTGGCTGCTATTAGTGTTCTAGGAAGTGGAAGAATTACACATTACATTTAATTGCCATATCATGAAACACCAGCAAGCAGCCCTCTATGGAATTTTAATGGCGAACTAGTTTGCTTGCCTGCTAATATAATATCAGCCTTCTAACTACTTCCTTTATGGCTGTCATGATGACCTCAACTGATAGACTCTTACAACCTTTCTTAATTTAATCCAATTTTCTAGACATTTTAAATTGAATCTTTTTACACAAATTAATGTTAAATGAGCGATTTCCCACGCCAACAACCCCTTCCTCTTTACCCCAGGAAAGATTATGATTGATGAATTGAATTATAGCTAGCTAAAACTGCATAAAATGTTCAAAGCATACAGATTAGCATACAGTTTAGTAGTGTAATTTGCTTTTTTTTTTTTAAATTTGTTGTCCTGGATCCAAAAATATTAAAATGAATGTAGAGGTTAGGCTTCTGATTGATGAAAGGCATCTTTCTTGTTAATCATATGACCTTTTAGTTCCAAATCACAGGTTTCAGGTTGTTGTGGTTATCATAACCGGTTCAGAGTAGACAAGTTATATAACCTCAATAAGGGTAGCTTCCTTATTTGACATAATGTATGTGATGGTTAAATGAGACGTTGAACATAAAGCACGTAAGATGAGCTCTAGACGATACATGCTTAATATGTAGCCTCAATTTCTGCTTTCTATTTGCCCCATCAGAATCTGTACTCCTCTACCCCAAGATTCTTCACTTTAGTGAAACTCTCTAAGGCAGAAACCTTCCCAATATGACTGCCCTTTTAATACAGTTTCTCGTGGTATGGTGACACCAAACCATAAAATTATTTTCATTGCTATTTTATAACTGTTATTTTGCTACTATTATGTAGCATAATGTAAATATCTGATATATATAAACCAATATGCCACCCTTGTGAAAGGATCATTTGGCTCTGCAAGGAGTTGCAACTCACAAGTTGCTCTAAGGAAGTATTGGTTTAGTCAGCCTGTAAAATGTCCTTGTTCAAACAAATTTTATAGGATCTGGACTTCTGGAGGTGAGAATTAGTATTGTTTTTTCTCTTACTCTAGGTATTCTGAACACCTGCATGCATCATCAAGGAAATGCTATACAACACTGGGACTTCCAAATGTTCCTTTCTACAAAATAAAATAGAGAGAACAGATCTGTGGTTAGTGCCAGTTACCATGGCGACAATAATATAATGTAAATACTTTAGGGATGTCTCACTGTTGTCCTGCACCTGGAAATCATAGCTGGGTTTACCCAGTTCCAGACTTGGAGCAATTCAGATTTAACAAGACTAAGTGGTACAGCTCAGCAGCCTGTCATCTGCCCCATAGCAAGTTGCAGGAAGTGGATCACTCTCTGCAGCAAATGAAAAATGATTACCAAAGCGCCCATGTTTGGACCTAGCCTCTTCCTCCTAACCTAATTACTTCCCACTGGTTAGCATGAGTTCCTATGAAGCATATGACTTTAGGAATTCCAAAAGAGATCAGCATACATAATTATAAAAATAAAGCCTGGGAGGAAAAGTATGAATAGCAAAAGGATCGTTAAACTGACCACAACGTATTTTTATTCTCTATAGTCACTTGCTTTTCTGTAACCACAGGACAGATGGAGAAATGTGTCAGATGTGAGTACTACCCCATCACCACTATGTTATGAAGGAGGCCATCACTGCTCCACTGAGCTCAATACCCTCACACTGCAAAGCATACACTTTGGCTTCCTTTAGCATTTCACTCTTCATTTACACACTCCTCTCTACTCCTGCACAGTGAAAAACCTCCAACATGCAGCCAGCCTAAGTCATGAGTGCCTCTCACTCTTCTCTACCCAAAATACCGGACACATTAACACCCTAATTCCCTTATCTTAAACTAATGGAATTACTGTTTCAAAGACTGTAACTATTTTGCAACCCAGGTTAGTAGCATGACCCCTCCTCTGTCAACCTTGAGTGTCATTATTTGGGAAATATTACTTCTCAACATTTTCTTTCTCTATTTGTTTGCCTTTCCATCATTTGCAGTTCAGTGGCCATTAAGACCCGGAGCTGTAGAAAAGAACAATAACAACAAAAGAGCCATTTAATAACTAAACTTAAAAAACAAAGCAGTCAGCAGATAACAATGCCTTGTCAACATTTCCAAATGAAGCAGAAAGAAGGCAGGCCAAGAGGACAAAGAAAGGGCAAAGAAGGAAGACGGAATGTTTTATGATGGATGAGTCTGTATAAGTGCTTGAGATAATGGCTAAGAGGTCTAGTCTGCTGCACATTAGGAGAAGGAGGAAAGGGAGAGGGAGAGAAAAAGGGGAAGGAGGGAAGGATGCAGAGGGAGGAGGAGGAAAGGGAGCAGGAAGGAGGAGAGAAGCAAGTGAACGGCTTCCTGAGATGCTCCCAGGACAATGATATACAACTAGAGCTTGGAGATTTGCCACAGTCACTAATGTTTCTCTGACATAGTCTCTACAATTGCATCGAATTTGAAGACTCTCTCCTTCACGTTAGCACCACCACCTCCTGCTTGCGTACTATTCCCACAAGGCCATACCCTCCAATAGAAGAAACCCAATCCCCCTGCTGATGAGAGCTGAAGATGCTTGGAATCCCCAAAGCCTTCATATCACGAAGTAAAACGCCATAGATAAGTAAAGGAAATATTGTAGCTTGAAAATTTTTCCAGTCCCCATAGACGTCTCTGTTTTTGAGAACATAAATGTCTACACAGTTTTACCTAATTTTTTTCTGTTTTTTGTTTGTTTGTTTGTTTTTGGTGTTTTGTTTTTTTGGTTTTTTTTGGGGTGGAGTTTTTTTTTTTTTTTTTTTTTTGAGACAGGGTTTTTTTGTGTTGCCCTGGCTTTCCTGGAACTCACTCTGTAGACCAGGCTGGCTTTGAACTCAGAAATCCGCCTGCCTCTGCCTCCCAAGTGCTGGGATTAAAGTCGTGCGCCACCACGGCCTGGCGTGTTTTACCTATTTATTACTAAGAGTTGTGATCACCAGTGATTTCAGCTCCAGAAATAGGATCCACACTCCAATGCCCACTGGAAAGAAGAAAACCAGAACAGAACTGTCTTCTCCCTAGTTGCCACAGATACAGGCAGACTGATCATAGCAGGCAGTCAGCTCACCCTCAAGCCTGAGTGAACAGCTGGCTCTTCGCACAAGTCTGTCATCCATGGTTGCACCTAAGGCAAGTTATTAAAACCTTCAATTTTTCTCCCATCTCAAAGTGCTGCCAAATACCCTTCCTCACCATGGTTTGATTCACTACCAATAATCCAAAATCAAGTCAATGCTGACACATAAAGTTAGGAGGTTTATTCCCCCACACAGTTTTGTTAACCTGCTGACATCACGCACTAGACTTGAATCAGTTTCTCTGATTTCTTTGTAGATACGTGACTGAAAGTCTTGTCCAGTTGTTTTGCTCCACTTAAAATGGATTCCTGCAAAGTAATAGCTATTCTCGAAGTCTCCAAAAACATGACTGTGATAGTTCAAAAGCAACACCAATGAGTATCAGGCTCAGAACTTATCTTCAGCAGGAATTTGTTTACATCATACTCATGACTTATCTCCTGTGCTCTGAAGTCTCCTTGCAGGGTGTTGTATATTAATGTGGCCTACATGGCATTGTCACATCTAGCAGATGCTGAATTTATTTCAATAATCTACTTGCCCTTTCTAAGTAAGATTCTATTTAGGTAAAATCTTTAAACACATAAAAGAAAGGTAGAATGGGGAATGGATCAGGAGTGGCTGTTCCCCCAGGTAGACAGAGATGGGCTTAAAGGGATACAAATTGTCCTAAAGCCAAAGTTGTATGTGTTGTTTCATGGGATTTGGAGTTCCTAGATGTTTACAATCGTCCAAAGTTAGTCAACATTCACTTGAAACTTGTTAACTTTATTTTGTGAAAAGTAAAAAGACCAAACCAAACCAAATAAAACAAAAACCCCAAAACATCAACCAACTGATTTCTATCTTTCCAAACTTGCTTTTCTATGAACAATTTTTATTTTAATCCATTTCAAATCATGGCTAAAATACTGGAGTCATCTTTGTCTTAACCCTTCAAAGAAATGTATCAAACTAATCTTGCTGCCCCTGACTCCAAAATATAATTGAATATAACCTACATTATTAATATTCTAGGCCAAGCCACTGTATGCTGTTACCTCCACCATTACAAACACTTCTGAATGGTGTCTTCATTTATGCTTTTGTCATTGTCACTGATACAGTTTATTGTTTCAGACTTGTGGAAAAAGTATCTATCCACTAAGTACTGAAAATCATGGAAAGCAAAATTTAAATCACTGATTTCCCTTTTTTTCCTTCAGTAGATAATAATCTCAATTAACTGAAGTAAAAATGAGAAGCTATTTCATCATCCACTTAACTATATTGAGAGTTGTCTAGGAACTAATGAAACATATTTCTAGGTGTACTTGTGAGGTCATTAGCAGAGACAATTAGATTATGAGGACCATGACCTATATTAATCAGGGTTCTCTAGAATAAGAAAGCTAATAAAATAAATGCATGTGTGGGGGAGGGTATTAGTCAGGGTTCTCTCTGTATCGATGTAGATATAGATTCTTGGAATTTCTGTTCACAGTTAGCCATTGTTGGTCTTCTGTCTCCAATGCCTGTGAAGGAATGACAATGCTAACAGGGTGAGGGCAAGCAGGCAAAGAAAAAAAACCTTCATTCTTCCATCAACTTATGTAAGTGTCCAACAGGAGGAGTGGCACGGATTAAAGATGGGTCTTTTCACCACAAGATCAGGATCAAATGCATGTTGTCTTCTAGCCCCAATATCTCTATTAGAAGTATGTCTTTATACCTTAAAGTTCTGTATTAGAAATGTATTCACCCATCCAAACCAAGCAGACTAGGTCTCATATATTAGCTCTCTATATCTGCAATGTAGTTCATTTCAGATATAGTCAAGTTGACAATCAACAATAGCTATCACAATATGTATGTATGCATGTATGTATGTATGTATGTATGTATGTATATATGTATATATGTATGAGATTTATAGACTTGTTTACAGACTGTAATCCAGCTAATCCAACAATGGCTATTTCCCAATGGGAAGCCCAAGAACTCAAGTTGTTCAATCTACAAAGAAGGATGTCTTAGTTAGACTTCAGTATACACTGGAATTTCAAATACACCAATACACTAAATCTGATAGATAATAAGTGGGGAATAGCCTTGAAGGCATAGGTTCAGGAGACAATTTCCTAAACAGGATACCAGCAGCTTAGATACTAAATCAACAGTTATTAAATGGGACATGGTAAAACTGAAAAGATTCTGTAAGGCAAAACAGAGGCCTACAGAATGGTAAAAGACCTTCATCAACCTTACATCAGCTTGAGGGCTGATATCTAAAATTTATTTTTAAAAAACTCAAGAAAGTAGACACCAATGAAACAAAAAACCAAATTAAAATATGGGGTATATGAATAAATGGAAAATTCTTGATAGGAAAATCTATAATGGCCATGAAGCACTTAAAGAAATGCACAACATCCTTAGTCATCAGGAAAATGGAAATTAAAACACCCCTGAGATTCTAACTTATACTCTTCAGAATAGCTAAGATAAAAAACTCAAGGGACAACACATGCTGGCAAGGACATGGAACATAGAGAACACTCCTCCATTGCTGATGGGAATGAAAGATTGTACAACCACTCTGGAAATCAATTTGGTGGGTCTCATAAAATTTGAAATAGTTCTACCTCAAGACTCAATTATACCACTCTTGCGCAAAGACTCAAAAGATGTTGATTAAGTATGTTCATAGTAGCTTTATTCATCATAGCCACACACTGGAAACAATTGATATGACCCTCAACCAAATAATGTATAAAAAATGTAGTACATTTACACAATGGAATATTACTAAGATATTAAAAACAGGAAAACCATGAAACTGGATAAAAGTAGAAAATATCATCCTGAGTGAGTTAACACAGACCCAGAAAGACATACATGGTATATACTCATTAATAAATGGATATTAACCAGAATGTATAGGATGACCATGTTCAATTCAGACACCCAAAAGAAGCTAAGTAACAAGGAGGGCCCACAGGAGGATGTTTAAATTTTACTGAGGAGGAATAAAATAGACATTGGTGGGGATAGATGGAGGGAGGGAATTGGGTGGAAAGGGAGTGAGGAGGGAAACAGTAGGAATCAAGTTTGGGGAAGGGACCTGGGAGAGAGAACTGAGATTGTTGGGGGCATCTCTTAGATTTGCCAGAACCTAAGACAAAGGAAGCTGCTGAGACCCTGTGAGGATGACACCAGCTAAGACTTGTAGTATTAGCAAACATGGAACCTGAAAGGTTGGCCTTCTGTAACTAGGAAAGACTGCCAATGGAAAAATTGGCACACCAACCATGCACAAAACATTTGACCCATAATTTGTCCTACCTACAAGATATGATGGGATAAAGATGGAGCACAAAGTGAGAGATGGCCAACCAGTGACTAGCACAACTTGAGATCCATGTCATGAAAGAGAGCCTACGACTGACACTATTAATGATATTTTTCTATACTTGCAAACATTAACCTAGCATAACTGTCATCTGAGAGACACAGAATCAACTAACCTGGGCCCATAGAGGATCAGAGACTGAATCGCCAATCAAAGAGCATGCATGGGACAGACTTAGGACCACTACACATATGTAACAGATGTGTATCTTGGTCCTCATGTTGGACCCCTAACAATTGGAACAGGGGCTGTCTCTGACTCAACCTTTGAAAGTACAATCAAGCTCTATGTAAATGCTTTATTTTGTAAAAGTTGGTGTGGGAATGGTGTATCTTTGCAGCAGAAGAACACTAAGACAACAAGTAATGGGCTCTTGAAGAAAATCTACTACTATTATTCTGTGAAAGGAACATAGCAATAGTGAAATGACTCCTAATGACAGAGGGGTATACACACAGAACAGTGTAGTATTCAACCCTCAACAAAGAAGCTTCTTGCTGTAGACAAGAACACAGAGACCCACAACTGGACCATGTGTGTGTGTGGAAAGAGACTCTGGAGAACTCAGTCCTAAAGAGGGTGTCTTTATCAGACTCCTCCCCTCAATGTTCAGTAATCTGCATGGAAGATGAGGAGAAGAATGCAAGACCCAGATGTGGTAACTGTCTTCAAGGAAACAGGGTCTTCTAGACCCAACATGACTAATACAATATAAACTCAGAGAAACCGTGACAGTGCATATAAGACAAATTCACACCAGACAAAATGTCAACACAGTAAAGGGGAAATAGACATAAGGTCCCACCTCTAACCATGAAGCTGTATACAGTTGCTATCTTTTAGACTAGGGAAAGTGAGTTTCCTTCATCAGAGTGTCATTGGGTATGTCAACCACATAACAGGGCAGGTCCCATTTCCTTCATCAAGTGTCACTGGGTATGTCAACCACACACCACACACCAGGGCAGGTCCCGTTTCCTTCATCAGAGTGTCACTGGGTATGTCAACCACATGCCAGGGCAGGTCCCATTTTCTTCATCAGAGTATCACTGGGTATGTCAACCACACACTATGGCAGGTCCCAATTCTTTCATCAAAGTGTCACTGGGTATGTCAACCACACACCAGGGCCAGTCCCATGTCCAGGAATACAAAAGGGCAATACAAAAGGGACTTCGTGGTTTTTGTGCCCCTGATTTATTTATCTTTTTAAAAATCATTATTTGGTTTCATAGATTTTGTCTTATTGATATGTCATTGCTTGTCTATTTGCTTGCTTTGATTTTGTTGTTTTGGGTTTTGTTTTGTTTTGTTTTGAAAGAGAGAAAAAACATAAAGTTAAGGGGTGTGGTAACAGGAGAATTTGAGAGGAATTGGAAAGGGGAAAGAATATAATCAAAATACACTGTATGAAAAAATAATAAAAGTATTAGATTCTTAGTGTTGGCAAATAAAGAAGGATGAAAGTTGAGTATGGGAAACAGATATAATTTCTATTGGGAGCACTTACAGACAAGGCCTCAGAGTAGTAGGTTAGTCATCTAGAGAATATGTTAATATATCATGTAAACTTTGGGAAACTCAGCATGATTTCCATGAATCCTTAGCTTTGTCAAAGCCCATGCTGCTTACCACATGAACTTGTCTCCACACCTCCTTCAACTTCACACCTGTTCTTTCTGGTTTACCTGAAATACCAGCATGTGTGAATAAAGAAGATTGAAAACTTTGCAGTGGTGTCTTTCTAGCATGGTTATTGCTAGGGTCATGCATAGATTCAAACTCTATTGATCGTATACATGTATAAATTGCCTGATACAGTATGAGTTTTCAGTTCAAGAACAAATGTATGATTATTATCTTGTGTTATTTCTGGCCTAGTACTGAATCTTGGATAGCTTCCCGTTTTTAACACATAATATTAACTTACTTTAAGGGAAGCATATTTTTGCCAGCACAATGTCAACTTGGTGAAATTAGCTTTTCCAGTGGCCTTGAGGGGCCAGTGGTTGCCAATAGGCATCTGTTCCTCTACAGAAATAGCCGAAGGGGCATGTAAGATATTGGACTTAATTCTGGCCATGGAAGAAGTATGTTCCAATATCAACTCAAAACTTGGAGATCTGGGGAGAAGCTGTTCCACATTACTTCCAAAGAATTCAAGCTCAAAGCCCATGTGATGAGCTAATCACTGTAATAGCATGAAAATAAAATACTAGACAAAATAAGATAAGCAAATACAAGCTTAAAATAACAAAATAAAAGTTGAGATAGAGAGAATAATGAAAAGGCAAGAAAAACAAGGATAACAAAAGAAAAATGAGAAAATATTAAGATATAGAAAAAGCGTTCTTGTTCTCTTCTAAGAAGGCTATTTTAAATAATTTAAAATGAGAAAAAAATAAAAAGAAAGTAGATTAGAGGAAAAATGACAAAGTAAGAAAAGTGAGATGAAAAGAAATTGATTTTAGTTAAGTTTCTTGAGGTCAAACAAATCAACTTCTAGAGATAGAAGGATGACAGAGCCATTCCTAGCAAAAAACCCTGTGTGCGTTTTTTGGTATTCCACAACAGTGACTCCTGTAAAGGCAGAACAAGAGGTTCGTGACCTGTTTTGTCTGGAACTGGTTTGCCTTAGTCTGACACTGTTCTGTTTAAAATGGATATATATATATATATATACATATATGTGTGTATATATATACATATATGTGTGTATATATACATATACATATATATGTGCATATATATTCTAAAAGCCTTGGTTTAATTAGGTTGCGATGCTTTATATTTATCATACTAGGAATGAAGGCCTATAAAATACTTTTACAAATATAACAAATGCTGGAAAAGTGAAATAGTTAACCAGACAAGAATAAAATAAGAAAACACAAGCGTAGAAAAAAAAGACAGTCTATGACTCTGGGGGGAGGGTATTATAATGCCAAGTTATATAATTTATATATATATTAAACATAAAATAATGAAAACCCCAGTGCCAGGCAACATGCCTTCAAATTACAAATCAAGGGAGTCAAAGACACTATCAACTACATAATTGGACTCAAGGTAACTTAATAGAAGAAAACTGCTATGAACATAGTAGAGTAGGTGTCGTTATGGTATGGTAGAGTAAGTTTTGGGTATATGCCCAGGAGCCGTATAGCTGGGTATTCATGTAGAACTATTTCCAATTTTCTGAAAAACCACAAGATTCTTTTCCAAAGTGGCTGTACAAGTTTCCATTCCCACAATCAAGAAGTATTCCTCTTTCTCTACATCCTTGTCAGCATGTGTTGTCCCTTGAGTATTTTATCTTAGCCATTCTAATGGCTGTAATGTGGAATCTCAGAGTTGTTTTGATTTGCATTTCCTTCATGACTAAGGACATTGAACATTTATTTAAGCGCTTCTCTGCCATTTGAGATTCCTCTCTTAAGAATTTTCTATTTAGTTCTGTACGTCATTTTTTACTTGGATTATTTGGTTTGTTGGAGTCTAACTTCTTGAGTTCTTTATATATTTTGGATACTAGCCTTCTTACAGATGTAGTGTTAATGAAGATCTTTTCCAAATCTGTAAGCTACTGTTTTGTCCTATTGACAGTGTCCTTTGCCTTTATTAACTGCTGACATTAGAACCTGGTGTTCTGTTCAGGAAATTGTCTCCTGTACCAATGCATTCAAGGCTATTTCCCATTTTCTCTTCTGTTAGATTGAGTGCATCTGGTTTAATGTTTCTTTGATCCACTTGGACGTTAGTTTTGTTCAGGGTGACAAATACAGATCTATTTACATTCTTCTTTATGCAGACATCTAGTTAGAGCAGGAACATTGACTGAAGATGCTTTGTTTTTTCCATTGTATTGTTTTGGTTTTTTTTTTTTTATCAAAAATCAAGTGCCCATAGGTGTGTAGGTTAATTCCTTGGTATTTGACACAATTGCATGGATCAGCTTGTCTGTTTCTATACCAATACCATGCAGTATTTTTCACTATTGCTCAGTAGTACAGCTTCAGATCCAGGATAGTGATTTCTCAAATTCTTTTATTGTTCAGGATTGTTTTGCCTATCCTGGGCTTTTTGGTGGTGGTGGTGTTTTTCCACATGAAGTTTAGAGTTTCTTTTTCAAGGTCTGTGTTGAAATTTTGACAGGAATTACATTGAATCTGTAAATTGCTTTTGGTAAATAGGCCACTTGCACTATGTCAATCCTACCAATCCGTGAGCATACGAGATCTTTTCATCCTCTGATATCTTCTTCAATTTCTTTCTTCGGGGACTTGAAGTTCTTGTCATATAATTACTTCACTTGCTTGGTTAGAATTACACACCAAGATACTTTATATTATTTGTGGCTATTGTGAAGGGTGTTGTTCCCTACTTTTTTCTCAGTTCATCATTTGTATAAAGGAGGGCTACTGACTGCTTTGAGTTAATTTTCTATCCAGCCACTTTTCTAAAGTTTTTTTTTTT
>JADRCD010143309.1:0-10446 GCA_019843815.1 Montemys delectorum | reverse complement strand
GATGAAAAGAACACTTATCCCAATCACAAGCAGAGAGCACATAACAGAGAACAATGAAGACAGCTGACAGAGGCAGCCTTCCACAGCCTAGGCGTTAGCATACCTTTCCCGATGATGAGGAGAGGCTGCTTGGCACTCCTAAGGACAGAGGCTGCCGCACACACAGCAGAGGTTTCGGCCATGCTAACTGGAGGTGGCATGCAGCATTCCTTGTACCTGAAAGAAAAATGATGTTATAATAATTAAAAGAGGCTACGGGGCTGGGGGACGGCTTGGAAAGCAAGATACCACCAAGCCTGATGGTCTAAGGACCTGAGATGAACCATTGGTGAATGGAGAGAGTGGATTCCAGCAAATTGTCCTCTGGCCACTAGACATACATAAGCTTATGCCCATGCACATTCTCACACACACACACACACACACACACACACACACACACACACACACACAAATAAATGCTTTAGGTGGAGTGGTGGCTCACACCTCTAATCCCAGCACTCAAGAGGCAGAAGCAGGTAGGTCTTAGTGAGTTTGAGGCCAGCCAGAGCTTTAAAAAAAAAAAAATTATTTTGGGGGCTGGAGAGTTGGCTCAGTGGTTAAAGATCTGGCTGCTATTCCAGAGTTCAATTCCTGGCAACCATGAAAGTGGCTCCTAATCATCCATAATGGGGTCTGTACTGGTTGGTTTTGTGTGTCAACTTGACACAGGCTGGAGTTATCACAGAGAAGGGAGCTTCAGTTGGGGAAGTGCCTCCATGAGATCCAGCTGTGGGGCATTTTCTCAATTAGTAATCAAGGGGGTAGGGCCCCTTGTGGGTGGTGCCATCCCTGGGCTGGAAGTCTTGGGTTCTATAAGAGAGCAGACTGAGCAAGCCAGGGGAAGCAAGCCAGTAAGGAACATCTCTCCATGGCCTCTGTGTCAGCTCCTGATTCCTGACCTGCTTGAGTTCCAGTCCTGACTTCCTCTGGTGATCAACAGCAATGTGGAAGTAAGCCAAATAAACCCTTTCCTCCCCAACTTGCTTCTTGGTCACGATGTTTGTGCAGGAATAGAAACCCTGACTAAGGCAGGGTCTGACACCCTCTCAGGATTGCAGTTGTACATGCAGATAGAGTACTTATGTACATAAAATAAGTAAGTACATCTTTAAAAACAAAGAGGCTAATTTTAAAGTTTCTTACTGTGAAAATTTCAAATTTTACATAAAAAGGAAGAAAACAGGATAATCCATTCTATATCCTTGGCCAGGCATGGTGACACACACCTTTAATTCCAGCACTCAGGCGGCACAGGAAGGCAAATTTCTGTGAGTTTGAGGACAACCCGAGTCGGGCGCTGGTGGCACACGCCTTTAATCCCAGCACTTGGGAGGCAGAGGCAGGCGGATTTCTGAGTTCGAGGCCAGCCTGGTCTACAGAGAGTTCCAGGACAGCCAGGACTACACAGAGAAACCCTGTCTCGAAAAACCAAAAAAAAAAAAAAAAAAAAAAAAAAAGAAAAAAAGAAAAAAAAAAAAAAGAAAAGAAAAGAGGACAACCTGGCCTATATAGATAGTCTGGGATACACAGACCCTATCTTAAAAGAAATTATATACATTCAATAAAAATATTCAATGTGAATATCATTTTACCACATTTGTATCTCTTGAACACATTCATTTGCACACACAGAGCTCCCTCCCCCTTCAATCTTGAAATTCACTGCAGGAATCAGACCTTTTATTCTTTTTTTTTTTTTTTTTTAAGATTTTTTTATTACATGTAAGTACACTGTAGCTGTCTTCAGACACACCAGAAGAGGGCGTCAGATCTCATTACAGATGGTTGTGAGCCACCATGTGGATGCTGGGATTTGAACTAGAGACCTTCGGAAGAGTAGTCAGTCAGTGCTCTTAATCACTGAGCCATCTCTCCAGCCCCCCAGACCTTTTATTCTTAAAAGCTTGCAAATGCAGCTCTAAAGATAAGGACCCACTTTTATACAACTATAAAGTCCTTTGACATATTGAGAGTTGTTCCTTAATTATCAGCTAATAGCCAGTCAAATGAACAACTGACCGAAAGTCTGGGTCAAGGGTGCCCCAGCAGGAGTAGTAGAACAGAAATCAGTGGTAGTCAACATAGAAATAAGCTAATATGTAATGCTAGGTGTCATTTATTCTTAGTTGACTTTCAAAACAACAAGGTCAAGGGTTACTATTATCTCCTTTGCACTGGCTTCCAAATGGCATATGGCAGAGATGCACTGCATCAGTGTTCTGTCGCCGAGGTCCCTGCCGTTACCTCACCATTCTGGATTCCACTCACAAGTAAAATAAAATCACACTAGTAAGTTAAAGCTAGTAAGCCATCACAACAGGCCTTACTAAAGAACCAGAGTTAGAAATCTCTGAATAAAAGCTCCTCACAGTGACCACTCGCTCTCACACAGAAAATGGAAGGTTACAGATTTCTAACTCAGAAGAGGCTCACTGTCCTTTATTCCTCAGTATTGCTGTGATTGTCATATTCTGATAAATACTCAGTAGATGTTCTTGTGTTGCATTCTCAAAGACAGAAATTTCCCTGGTATACCAGATATACAGAGAACCATTTCCATAACAGCAAGGCCCTCAAAAGTTGCATTTAAGAAATAACTTTAAAACAATGGGACATGCTGGGTGTGGTGGCACATGCCTTTAATCCCAACACTTGGGACACAGAGGCACAAGGATCTCTATGAGTTTGAGGCTAGCTTAGTCTACTCAGAGAGTTCCAGGACAGTCAGGAATGTAATGAGACTCTTCTCTCTCTGTCTCTGTCTCTGTCTCTGTCTCTGTCTCTGTCTCTCTCTTACACACACACACACATACACACACACACACATACATAAATAAAATAAAACAAACTTTTTTTAAAAAAGAATTATTTCTACACTTCTGGATCTTTCTAAAAATGTTATAAAAGAAAAAAGTGTATTTTATTCCTACGACTAAAGAAATATCACTTAGAGGATTGACAGACTGCAGCAGCATCTTTATCAAGGTGAAGGATATCAAATGTGAGTATTTTAGACTTCTTTACACAGAGTTTATCTGAGGAATACATGTAGAGGACAAGCCTAGAGACACCTCAGGACATCTTTTTTAGGATTAGTGAGACAGACACCCCTTCTGCTGAGCTTTCCAACAGTTGTCTGCCTCACCGCTTGGCTTTCACGAAGATGCCTGTCAATGATCCAGACGTTAATGCAGATATATATCTGGTTACTGGATGAATAATTTCAACTGAGGAATTCACAAACCTCCAAGAATTAGATTTAGTAATTAAATCCACAAACAGTTACTAGGTAACACTTTTTTTTTTTTTTTTTTTTTTTTTTTTTTTTTTTTTTTTTTTTTTTTGGTTTTTCGAGACAGGGTTTCTCTGTGTAGCCCTGGCTGTCCTGGAACTCACTCTGTAGACCAGGCTGGCCTCGAACTCAGAAATCCACCTGCCTCTGCCTCCCAAGTGCTGGGATTAAAGGCGTGTGCCACCACCGCCCGGCTAGATAAATCTTTTTAAAGAGTAAGTATGATAACACAAAATTTAGGAGGAATTGTGACTAAGTCTTACTTTATAGAAGTCACATTCGCCTGGAGGGTCACAAGATCTGCAGGAATGTCAATGTAACAAGCTCCCGGGCGACCATAGATACTGCTCCTCACTGCCTGTGTTTGTCACAAACAAAAGATTTTTAATTGTCATATTCATAATGTCTCAATTATTATATTCTTCTTGAAATTAATTTAAAAGTATAAAATGAACACTAATTTTTCTTAAGGTATTCTTAGTTGGAGAAAAAAGTTATAATTAAAATAGAGATGTCCTTTATTATCTATATTTTGAAAAGTATTTTCATCTTAAAGGAGATAAAGAACCCTGTAGGGCTCTGGAGTGCACACGCTGTTACCCTTACCCTGGAAGCGTCCTCCAGGCCCTGCTTGCCGTTTGCGCCAGAACACAGACTTTCTCCTGCTTCTTAACTTTAATCACTTGGTAGAAATTTCAGAAACCATGACCATATGTGTCAAATCAACCTTGTAATTCATGGTTTTGAAATAACTCAAACTTAATTTCAAACTTTTTTTAAAGTCCTTGATAGCTAACATTAATTCACAACATACGTGCTTACTTCAGCAGCACATATACTAAAATTGGAACGATACAGAGAAGATTAGCATGGCCTCTGTGGAAGGATGACATGCAAATTTGTGAAATGTTCCATATTTTAAAAAAAAATTCACAACATGCTTTAAAAAAATGTTTGCTTTTTTTTTTCAAGAAAGATGATCTTACATTCAGTTGTTCCAAAATTTTTGCAAATGCTAAAGAGATCACTACCCAAGAGCTTATTATACATTTATCTTTACTTTGCTTTAGCTAAAAAGATAATTTAAAAAACTAACATACAGGAGACTTTTTTTCTAGAATAACTTACTTTGCCTCTGTTTCAATAATTAGATGCAATGGCAGTGAACATTAGAATGTAAGCAGCTGCTTAACAATGTTATTTTTCACAGTCTGGGTGTGCTCTTATCTTCCCATTAAGAATAACTGCAGTACTGGAGGCGCAGCTCTGTAGAGGAGCATGTGCTGAGCATGTGTGACACCCTGCGTCCAATGCCCAGAAGAGCTTTTCAATAACTGTACCTTTTCAATAACAAATGGAATGTGTTCTAAGCTGCTTGGCCGGGCAGAGAACTTGGTATACAATCTGCAAGCTTCAACCTACACAGAAAATGAAAATTATTTAAAGTCATCTCGCAATATTATTGTTCTCATACAGGAAGACAAAATGTTTAAGTCATTGCTTCTTATTACATTTAGAGGCAAGAGAGAAAAGAAATGTGGTTTCTGAAAAAAACATACAGATTGCAATCAAATTTCTTCCTCAGGATAATTCTGGAAACAATTCAAAACAACATACTATATTCAACTCTCAGGTTGTCAAAAATGATGATAACACACACCATGTACCATATATCATGTACCATGTACCACAACACAGGAGCACAGGCACTATCTCTAAGTGCTGAGGGAGCAGACTGAAGGCATGCTCACCAGGCCTACTATAAAGGATGAGCCTAATGAGCCCATCCTTGGGCTCCACAAGTGTCCTGGTGAGATCTGAGTACATGGAATGGCACATCTCTGCTGCTTTCCTGCTCCTGAATTTGTTGCTATGCTGTTGGGAACACTGGAGTTAGGGACTCTCTACCTCTGCATTGTCTAATGTACTCTGAGGCATGTGGAGAAATTTTCTCTTCCTACTTCCAGTATGAAATCTATGGAAAGGATGGCAGCCTCAGTGGCTCGGGCTTGACAGGTCAACCTTCAAGGTCAGCCTTCAGGTTCTGGATGCTTATGTTCTTGTCCTTCAGTTTTAAGAACTTCCAATAAGAAAAAGATATTTGAATTTTAAATCAATCTGTTTTAATTTTTAATGTAATCTAATAAACTATTAGGAGTTTTAGGAAACTATACTTTAACAGTTGACATTAAATGTTCTGTTCCCTGCTTCCTATCAACATAATTTTTGTAGTAACTTCACATTTTCTTTAAAATAATTTTTTATACTCACTTATTTCCTTTCTGTGTGGTGGTTTGAATGAAAATGGCCCCCATGGGCCCATAGGGAAGGCACTATAATGAGATGTGGCCTTGTTGGAGTAGCTGTGGGGGAGGTGCATCACTCAGGGGCAGCTTTAAAGTTTCAAATGCTCAAGCCAGGCCCAGTGTCTCTCTCTCTTCTTGCTGCCTGAGGATCAGACTAGAACTCTCAGCTCCTTCTCCAGCTCCATGTCTGCCTACATGCCACCATGCTTCATGTCATGATGATAATGGACTGAATCTCTGAAACTATAAGCCAGCAACAATTAAAGTTTTCCTTCATAAGAGTTGTTGTGGTCATGGTGTCTCCTAGACACTGTGTATGTGGAGTGAGGAGGTGACAGGACATGAGGGAGTTGAGAACCCACCATGTGGGTTTTGAGTGCTGAACTCAAGTCGCCAGGCTTGATGGCATGTACCCATACCTGCTGTGCTGACCTCCCTGCCCTAAATTTTCTTTCTCTTTTTGTTTTTGTTTTGAGATAGGGTCTTCCTATTCTAAGATGGTATCAAATACATGCTCTTCCTGCCTTGGCCTCCTAATAGTTGGGAATATTGCTGTGTGCCATCACACCCAAGTCTATTTCCAAATTTCTTTCAATTACTTATCAATTCTACCTTTCTGGATATATGAGCATCACTTAAATACTGTTGTTGTTACTTTATAATAAACCAATAAAACTTTGTTTTTCATATAAAGGCATAATTTTTTCATTAACATATAAAAGTAGAGTACTTTATATTAGTTTATTATATGAAACTCTGTCTGAAACCTTGGGTGTGGCAGTGTGAAAGAGCCTGCCGAGCATGCGTAGCTCCAATGCACTCATGTTAAGTGTCAATCAATCATTCCCTCTTTCCACTTTGGACTCCATAACTATTTTTTAGATTCATTTAATTCACTGTGTGTGAGTGTATTGCTTAAATGTAAGTATGTATATCGTGTATGTGTCTAGTGCCTGTGGAGATCAGAAGGTCAGATCCCCTGGAACTGGAGTTACAGATGGTTATGAGCCAATGTGTGGGAGCCAAGCCCGGGCCCTCTGCAAGTCAGGTGCTCTTAACTGCTGAGCCGTCTCTTTAGTCCTCTGCAATTTATTTTTGAAGGTGCAACATTTTGTTGACAAATTTATTGTTTTCAACTTTTGAAATACTTTCTTTTCTCCTAAAGTAAGAATAAATGAATACCAAATCTGATAATTTTGAAAAGAATTTTCTTTTAACTATTTTTGTAAAATCTGAGGAATGTACCTCAAAGCCATTTATATTCTTATACCTTTCTTACTATATCAAGGAATTAATTCAGTACAAATCAGGTCAATTTTGGAGGGTCTAGAGAGGGCTCAGCAGTCAATAGTACTTGCTGCTCTTCCAGAGGACCTGAGTTTGGTTTTTAGCACCTACATCAGGTAGCTCCCTGCTGGGGACAACATACAATGACAGGGACTGCCTGCAGCAGTCTGGGATGGAGACATCTCAGTAGCCTCCGGCAGCTCTTTGTAAAAAACAGTTGTTCCCATTTCTCCTAATCTTAGCCCTGGACAACGACTGTATAGATTTCATTTGTGTGTGACTGCTTTTCAGTGGGCCTTGATGTGCATAATTATTCTATTATATCTGACTTTCTTACTTCTTTCTCCTTCTGCTCTAGTGATTTCTGTGAAACTAGATGTTCCCTGATGTAATGATTCTTGTTTTTGTTTTTCCGAGACAGGGTTTCTCTGTATAGCCCTGGCTGTCCCAGAACTCACTCTGTAGACCAGGCTGGCCTCGAACTCAGAAATCCACCTGCCTCTGCCTCCCAAGTGCTGGGATTAAAGGTGTGTGCCACCACCGCCCGGCCCCTGTAATGATTCTTAAACAATTAAAAAATTGAGGCATGGGACCTAGCACAGCACAATCCTAATGGCCCAGGTGCATGCTGCGTGTCCTCATCTTGGAAACAATGTAATAACTGCACAATGGTAGTTCCAGATTAATGCTTGACTTTCAAAGAAAGTTTGAAGAAATTATTAGAAAATGAAATAGAGCCAATATTGGGACCCCAAGAAAGGAAAAAACTATTAAAGTTATGAAATAAGTTGCACAACATTTGAGAGTCGTTCCTGGCTAAGCAAGAATACAATATGTAAAATCTTATATTACTAAAACTAAGTCAAAACACTGGGACTCTTAGGAGAGTCATTGTGTGCAATGTGCAGAAGCAGAAAGCTAGCAGAACTATTGAGTTAAGGGTTAACTTGATTCTTTCTGGCCACTGCCTGGCAGCTTTTCCTATGTCATTTATCATTAGAGCTTCACAAGAAAATGCAAGTAGCTGGCCTCAGAGCTCTGAAGTATAATAAGTTAAAGTTAAAAAATGATAAGTTTGCAATTATTATTACTTTGGCTATAGGCCTGGGAATAGGGAAGCTTGAAACTTTGGGGAACAATTGTAACTCTTGATTCTTTGTGGGATGTGGTTGTTCTTTTGAATTTGATTTGGCAATGATTAGACAATGTCTTTTTTTTTTTTTCACCTGCTTTTGGAGTATCAATAAAAGACTGGGGCAAGAGAAAGGCAAGAGAGCAAGAGTGAGCATGTAGAGAGCAAGTGAAGAGTATGTGAGGTGAAGTATGGAGAGCGAATGAAGAGAGTGAGAGACAGCATGAGAAGAGCACATGAAGAGCGAGTGGGGAGAGCACATGAAGAGCGAGTGGGGAGAGATGTGAAGTGTAGAGAGCTGCCTGAACAGAGCCCTAAAGATGGCGCCGGCTTCCGCTCCTTGCTGGAGTGCAAGAGCTATAAACAACACCTGATTTGGCTTGAAGGTTGTGCTTCTGAGTGGCCTGATCTTACGTGTTTTCCCTGGCCTATAGAGAGATGACACGTAGCATGAGTTCATGGGCTCCTACTAGGATATAAGCTGTGCCTGAGTAAGGATCATGGGCTCACCTCCACACAATGCTACCTGTAAAGTATCCTGAGTAAACCGCTAAGAGAAGGAACCGGTTGTGTCGTGTCTTAATTCCTGTTGGTCAGGGTTGGCGCGGCACATGAAGAGTGATTTCAGAGAGAATGTGACGAGTGAGGAGAGAATATGAAGAGTAAGTGAGGAGAGATGTGACGAGTCAGTGAGGAGAGATGTGACGAGCGAGTGAGAAGAGAATGTGAAAAGTCAGTGAGGAGAGAATGTGAAGAGTGAGGAGAGAATGTGAGGTGTGTATAGAGATTTTGTGTGTGTGAGTGAAAGGGGAACACACAGAGGTATGTATGTATGAGCATGAGAGTTCAAGAAAAGTGCACAGAAGAAAAGAGTTTGCAGGAGAATGCAGAGCATGTGCAGCTTCAAGTTGCGAGCGAATGAGCGAGAGAGAAAGAAAGCGGAGAATGAGAGAGAAGAGAGAGAAACTTTAAGCCTTGAAAAGTTGCCTGTCAGCTTGTACCCAAAAAGTAGTCTGTGTATATTTAGTATGCACCTTGCAGCTATCCCTGCTTCTGGTTGAAAACTCTGACCCTGTGTCGAGGCTGGACCTTGACAGCTCCCAAGCATTTGTAACTCCAGCTCCAGGGCTCTACACCTCTGGTCTCTATGGGCACCTGCATTTACATGCACATACCCACATGAAGATACACACATATGCAAAATTAATAATAAGAAAATATATCTGTTTTAAGGGCTAGGGAAAATGGCTCAGTGGTTAAGAGCACTAGTTGCTCTTCCAGAGGAACCAAACTAGATTCCCATCACCCATATGGTGGACCATAACCATCCATAACTCCAGTTCTAGAGGTCTGACACACTCTTCTGGACTTCACAAGCACCAATACACACAGTGCACAGATACACATGCGGCAAAGCACTCATATCAATAAAGTGAAAATTTCAAATCATGTCAATTTTGGTGTTTTCTTTAGATTTTTTTTTTAATTCTATATATATGTTTGTGTAATTGAGCACGGTACCCACAGGAGCCAGAAGGGTGTATCAGATTCCCCTAGAGCTGGAGTTGCAAGTGGATCAGAGCTGACCTCTCATCTCTGCAAGATCAGTACATGCTCTTAACTGCTCACGCATCTCCCAGCCCCTGAGCTCTTTCTGAACACAACCTGATACTATCTTCTCAGAAAATTACCTCACTCACTTGTAATTTTCCCTTTTTGTCTTTATTTTGCAGATTAAATTTTCTTTTTATTATATTTGTTTAGCAGTGTTGTATATGAAGTGTCATGGCACATGTGGAGGCCGGAGACCAGCTTGTGAGAATCAGTCTCTCCCCTTCTACCATGTGTGTTCTAGGGATAGAGCACTGGTGTTCAGGCTTGGAGAAAGCAGTCTTTACCCATGGAACCATCTTGCCTGCAATACAGATTTTTTTGTTTTAATTAATTAAGTAATTTATTTATTTATTTTACAGATTTTATAAGTTGTGTCTGTGGTAGTTAGTTTTCTGTCAAATTGACACAAGCTATTGTTATTTGAGAAGAAGAACCTCAATTGAGAAAATGCCTCCATCGGCTTGCCTCTAGGCATGTCTATAGGGTATTTCCTTGATTGATAAGGGTTAGGTTATGGGTGGGCCCAGCATACAGGGTGGGCAATGCTGCCCCTGGGCAGGCCGTCCTGAGTTGTATAAGAAAGCAGGCTGAGGGAGTCATAAGCAGCCCGTGAGTAAGCAGTGTTCTTCCATGGCCTGTGCACCAGGCCATTCCTGACTTCCCTTTCCTCCCCAAGCTGCCTGTGGTCAGCAAGTTTCATGGCAGCAACAGAAACTCCAACTAAGACAGTGTTTTACTTCAGCAGGACTTAATCGCAGCTTGGAGGTTAGTGG
>JADRCD010143295.1:0-12424 GCA_019843815.1 Montemys delectorum | reverse complement strand
CCCCCCCCCCCCCCCTTTTTTTTTATCCCCCTGTCTGCAATCAACTTCTTCATTCCACTAAGGCTGGGCACAGAGTAAGTTTTCTCCGCTCCTACTAACAGTGGTGGTTGGGTAGCTAATAACTGACTGGGTTTCTCACCCTTTCCAGCTCTGTCAAATAAGGAGTAATCAAATCCCTGGGCTTTGTGTGGGTTTTTGCTTATGTATGATTTTGACAAGACTTTGGCTTCCAGATTCTTTGCTGCCACTACTGTCCATCTAACCTGATTTGTCATTGTGGAATTTAGGCAAGGGCACTCTTGACATGTGTCGTGTAACTCTATTTCCTATAACTTGGTCACCAGCAGAAAACCACAGGATTCTGTCTTACTCTGTAGCCATGATGCTGCCTGCGGGGCCATTCATCCAGTCACAGTCATTACACAGTCAAGTGGCACCTTAGAGAGTTGACGTCTTCAGTCAGGGTAACAGTCTTATGTCTCACCTATGTTCTTTCTGGTACATTCTCACTGAACAATTCATTTTCAGTCCCAGAGATTTTGAACCTGTTTTAGACATATACCCTCTATGAGTTCAAAGTTCTCTTAATACAAAAATTTTTTTCTTTCACTTTTCCTCAAATGTCAGCATCCCACAGTAACTCTGTCCTTCAATCCAAATCTGAAGAGATTCCCCACCCCCTAAAATGAAGATGGTGTATGCCAAGGCATGTCTGTTGATTGATGGTGGATGCTCTGTAGTGGGTGTAGCTTTCAAAGGTTTTCCCTAAAGTGTGCTCATTTTGTGACCACCCACCTGTTACTTCAGCTACTCTGTGTCCTGATAATTGTTCCTTTTGATTTTGTTGTGAGATGAATCAAGTTTGTTTTTGTAATCATTCTCATTTCACACTTTTTTTTGTTTTGTTTTGTTTTGGTTTGGTTTTGGTTTTTCAAGACAGGGTTTCTCTGTATAGCCCTGGCTGTCCTGGAATTTCATCTGTAGACCAGACTGGCCTTAAACTCAGAGATCCACCTGCCTCTGGCACTTGAGTGCTGGGATTAAAAGTGTACACCACTACTGCCCAGCCACGTTTTAGTTCTGGATTGATTTTAAATTTTAATTAACATTTTTTATTTAGTTATTTTATGTTGGATGTGTTTGTCTGCATGCCTGTCTGTACTACGTGTGCCTGGTACCCTCCAAGGCCAGCTAAGACAAGGCGTCAGATCCCCTGGTACTGGAGTTACGGACAGTTGTGAGCCACCATGTGCTGGGACTCTGGATCCTCTGGAAAAGCAATCAGCTCTCTTAACCGCTGAACCCCTCCCCAGCTGCCAAATTAACTATTTTAAATTAATTTTAACATTATGGAGGCAAAACTATTTGGTTTGTCATATTAAAACATGGAATGCTTCCTCTGATACTGTTCAGGGGTGGCCATGCCTTGAACAGCAGGTAAAGAACATGTGTGCTGAGGCATGGAAGGTCTGTGTGAGGGAACCCTGGAAGGTGCCTGTACTAATCAACCAAAAGTCTTCTGTCGCTCTCAGGGACATGTGTTATCCCCAGGTCTGTGTGAGGAAACCCTGGAAGGTGCTTATACTAATCAACAGAAAGCCTTCTGTCGCTCTCAGGGACATGTGTTATCCCTAAATGAACTTTTAAACTACTCTCTGTCTGCTTTATTCAATCTTGAAATTTTTTAATTTAAAGTTTCATAGGACTGCCCCACCCCTACATACACTTTGGACAGGATTTCACTGTGTGTAACTTTGCCTGAACTTGCTTTGTAGCCTGGGCTGGTGCTGAACTCACAGAGATCTGCCTGGCTCTTCCTCCTTAGGGCTGGGATCAGAGGTGTACACCCCCATGCTTGTCTCAAGATTGACTTTTTAATTCTTTGATATTTCAAACCAGATAATATTTTCGTCATCTGAGACTCTGGCAGCTCCCAGCTACCTCCTGCTAAACTCACCACTCCATTTGATGTGAAAGTGTTGTTTTAAATTTACAAACTAAACTATACTGAGGGGATGGAAGAAGCCGTTTTATCCAGGTTATACAGATATGACAGGTTTCTAATGAAAAAAAAAAAAGCAAAGATAGTAAAACTTAAAAATCAGATGTACACATACATCTACTGAGTCTCTAAGCAAGGCAGTGGTGCCCTGTAACACACTGCTAAGAGTTTGAAGTAACAAATTCAGTTATTTTTGACTAATGTTTTTCCAAAGAGTTCTTAGCATAAACGATAATTAACCTTTTCCCTACTATTTCATTTTTTCTATTATTCCATTTGTATATTTATATACATACATATATACATACATCATACCTGGCTAATGAATCATTTTAGAATACTTGATTTTATCCTATTTATTGGTAAGTAACATAAATTTGACATCCAAGATGATATTATTAACTTAGACTAGATATGGTACCACGTGTTTGTTGGCGCACAGTAGGAACTGTCTGAGTGACTTCTGCTCTGTTCTGGATCTCTGTTTAAAGAGATGGTGATGGGAGGATCGTGTCGGTTGACATCATGTCTAATGCTGTGTTTTCTCACTCTGACCCCCGAAAGTTGGTGTTGGTATTAGGAGATCTGCATATTCCACACCGGTGCAACAGCCTGCCGGCCAAATTTAAAAAACTCCTGGTGCCAGGAAAAATCCAGCACATTCTCTGCACTGGAAACCTTTGCACCAAGGAGAGCTATGACTATCTCAAGACTCTGGCTGGTGATGTCCACATCGTGAGAGGAGACTTCGATGAGGTGCCATTTTCCTTCCCCTCCTATCTGTGCTGCTTTCTCACTTCTTTGTGTAAACTTTATCTTTTAGACTTGAGTTTTTCCATTGTTCCTCCCCAGCCCCTTTGAAAATATATCCTAGAAACTAGACATGCAGTGGTAGAACACTTGTCTAAGCACACACAATGCCTGGCTTCAGTCCACAGCATCACAATTATGTCTCTCAAGTATAAAATTCCGAGTGAAGTATCCATTAGTTTGCAGCGAGAAATGTTCTGGACTCAGACATTCTCAGACTTGGGTACATATATAATGAGTACTGGGAATAAGAGCTGGATCTAAACATTAAATTCATTTTTGTTTCATTCCTTATATACCTTATTTGCATAGCCTGAAGATACAATGTGGATTCCAGTCTACCTGAGTCTATGAAGTAAGACAGGGGATATGAAATAAGATCTGGAGAAAGAAATAGTTCTTAGATTTAAGCTTTGCCCATTAGTTACTAAATAATATGATGTTGGGCTGGTGAGATGGCTCAGTGGTTAAGAGCACTGACTGCTCTTCCGAAGGTCCTGAGTTCAATTCCCAGCAACCACATGGTGGCTCACAACCACCCGTAATGAGATCTGATGCCCTCTTTTGGTGTGTCTGAAGACAGCTACAGTGTACTTACATATAATAAATCTTAAAAAAAAATAATGAGATGTTTTGTTTGGTTTTGTTTTGAGACAGGGTTTCTCTGTGTAGCCCTGGCTGTCCTGGAACTCACTCTGTAGACCAGGCTGGCCTCGTACTCAGAAAGCCACTTGCTTCTGCCTCCCAAGTGCTGGGATTAAAGGCCTGTGCCACGACTGCCTGGAAATAATGTGATTCTTGACAATTAGTTTTCTTCTGACCCTTAGTAAATATGTTGGAATTGCATAATTCACAAGAATAAACCTGATTCCAATATGAAGAAATTATTTTGTGCTTCTAGGAATCTCAAGCTTTTCAAAAATTATTCAATTTGGTTGGTGCTTTCAAAGGGCCATTGAGGCATGTCAGAGGGTAAAAGCGCTTGCCACCAAGCCTGGTGACCTGGTATGATCCACAGGACCCACATGGCAGAAGGAGAGAATTGACAATAGGTTGTCTTATGACCGCCACATGTGTATAATGGCACATAAACTAACACACAGAAAATAAAAATTTAAAACTTAAAAAAAAAAAGGCAAAAAAAAAAAAAAGAGTTTCTTTATATCACACAAAATGAACGTACAATGTTCTTATTTAGCAGATATAAAAAGATTTGGGGTAAAATATGGTGATAAAAGACTAGCAATACAGGAAAGGACAGTCTACTTGTTTTGTTAGTTCTTTGGGTTTTTTGAGAGTTTGTCTACTCTTGGCTCTCCTGGAACTCACTCTGTAGACCAGACTGGCCGTGAGTTCACAGATCCACCTGCCTCTGCCTCACAAGTGCTGGGATTAAAGGCGTGTGCCACCACTGCCCGTTGACAGCCTACTTGTTCATTAGAATGTAGGCCTAGTTTATTTTTTAAAAAAATTAAGGCTTCTGTATTTGTGTTAAAAATCAGTTTAATTAACAAGGCTAAATTTCATTTCTAGTTTGCTAAATGCACAAACTCTAGAGCCATGTAACTAGGGCTTGGATCTCACCTCAACCACTTACTGGCATATAACCTTGGGCAAGTTATTTCAGCTTCTTTGTGCCTTACTTTCCCAATGCATAAAATGCGTATCATGATTATTAAAGCCTGGAATATAATTTGAATAAATCCCAGCTTATAGGTGGTGTACCTTAAATTGTGAAAATGACAAGTTTAAGGGATTATTACAGTACTAGTACATACTTGTCCATGTATGCCACAGTGCTTATGTGAAGGTCAAAGGACAACAGCTTGTGGAAATCAGTTCCTTCTTTCCATGACATGGGATCCAGTGATAGATTCTAGGCTTGTTGGCAAGGACCTTTACCTGATGAGCCATCTCACCAGTCTAGAATTGTTGTTTAAAGCATGCCCTAAAGAACCCTTATAGAAATTAAGTTAGTGAAGCAGTTTCACAGCTTCAAGTTTACATCAGCTGAATTATGTTTCAAGCACCATAGCAATATCACAGGTTGATGAGAAACTTTAAGTGTATTTGTTGTAGGGTGCTGTCTTAAGATACCTATATGAGGTTGAATATTTAAACAAACTGAGTAAGTTTCATTCTGTCTGAAATGTGTGTTTTGTCTCTTTTCCCTATTAGAATCTGAATTACCCGGAACAGAAGGTTGTGACTGTGGGGCAGTTCAAGATTGGTCTGATCCACGGACACCAAGTGATTCCGTGGGGAGACATGGCTAGCTTAGCCCTGCTGCAGAGGCAGTTTGATGTGGACATTCTTATTTCAGGACACACACACAAATTTGAAGCATTTGAGCATGAAAATAAATTCTACATTAACCCAGGTTCTGCCACTGGGGCCTATAATGCCTTGGAAACGTAAGTACCACAACATAAGCATTTAGAGTTTTAGAAAGGTAGTAATTACGGAGGTGATGTTTCGTAAAGAGAAACATGTTTAAATAAGAGCTGGTGTCGTGGTGCACAGATTCAATCCCAGTGTTCCAGAGGTAGAGGCAGGCAGATCTCTTTGTGTTCAGTGCCAGCCAGGGCTACATAATGAGATCCTGTCTCAAATAACACACTAAATAGGTAAAGGTAAATAAGTCCTTACCAACAAACTTTTTTCTTTCCTTTTTTTTTTTTTTTTTGAGACAGGGTTTCTCTGTGTAGCCCTGGCTGTCCTGGAACTCATTATGTAGACCAGGTTGGCCTTGAACTCACAGAGATCTACCTGCCTCTGCCTCCCAAGTGCTAGGATCAAAGGCATGTACCACCACCACCCAGCTACTGTTTTTTAGTATGCAGCTAACAATCAAGATTTCTCCTGTGTTCAATACCTTGAGTTGAAATTTAAAGTGCTATTGCTTTAGTATAAAACACTGACATTGTTTATTTTTCTTCCAGAAATATTATTCCATCATTTGTGCTGATGGACATCCAGGCTTCTACTGTGGTCACTTACGTCTATCAGCTAATTGGAGATGATGTGAAAGTAGAACGAATTGAGTATAAAAAGTCATAAAGCCTGGTCTCCACCACTTCATTTTTCTCATTTCCTTGTTCAAATCAACTAATTAAACACTTAGCCGGGCGATGGTGGTGCATGCCTTTAATCCCAGCACTTGGGAGGCAGAGGCAGGTGGATTTCTGAGTTCAAGGCCAGCCTGGTCTACAGAGTGAGTTCCAAGACAGCCAGGGCTACACAAAGAAACCCTGTCTCGAAAAAAACAAAACAAAAAATAAAATAAAATAATAAACACTTAAGAGGCATACAGTTGTATCACTTTTATAATATTTTGCACTAAAAAGTCTTCTCTGTTAATACATAGTTGCTCTAAAGCTTCTTGTAAACTGTTAAGAATGGATTTAGCATCTATACAGCTACAATGTACTCATACACATAAAATAAATAAAAATAAATCTTTAAAAAAAAAAGGGGGCTGGCGAGATGGCTCAGCGGGTAAGAGCACTGACTGCTCTTCCGAAGGTACTGAGTTCGGATCCCAGCAACCACATGGTGGCTCACAACCACCCGTAATGAGATCGGACGCCCTCTTCTGGTGCATCAGAAGACAGCTGCAGTAAATTATACCAGAGCGAGCGGGGCCAGAGCGAGCGGGGCTAGAGCAAGCCGGGCTAGAGCGAGCGGGGCTGGCAGAGGTCCTGAGATCAAGAGCAGCCACACACATGATGGCTCATGGCTACAATGTACTCATACACATAAAATAAATAAAAATAAATCTTTAAAAAAAAAAAGAATGGATTTAGTTTGCAGTATATGGTTTCTATAAAAAGAAGCCCATCCCACAGTGCAGGGCCATGTTAGGAAGTTTGTCCTTGTAAATATCTTCAATATAGTTGGTATTTGGGCTTCATTTCAACTAGTGCATGAAGAGAAAGAATCCAGACTTTGTGTGTATGTTTTCTCTTCTCTGGTAATAAATGTGTACCTTCCATTTAGACTTTCTTGAAAACCTGTGTTTAATTTAAAAACCGCAGATGAGATCTCAGCACTCAAGAGGCAGAGGAGGGTGGATCTCTTAAGCATTTTTTGTTGGTTTGGTCTACATTGGCACTACTAGGCCAGCCAAATCTACGCAGAAGACCCTGTCTCAAAAAAAGTAAAACAAACACAAGAACATAAAAATGAGGAACCAAATGCAACTACAGATGTGCTAGAGTGAAGAATCACACAACTGCAGATGTTTTGGAGTGGTTGTTCTGAAGCTGTGTGTTGAGACCCCTTTGGAGTCTAACAACTCTTTTACAGGGGTCACAGATATTAGACAGTGGTGGCACACGCCTTTAATCCCAGCACTAGGGAGGCAGAGTTCCAACCCAGTCTACAGAATAAGTTCCTGGGCAGCCAGATCTATATAGACAAACCTCTGCCTCCTGAATGTTGGGATTAAAGGTGTGGCTACCACTGCCCAGATCAGCAATGATTTTTAAGCCTTGTTGCACGAGTGTTTGTCTGGATTTAACAATTTTTTTTTTAAGATGTATTTATTTTGTGTATGTGAGTACACTGTAGTTGTCTTCAGACACAGAAGGGGGCATCAGATCCCATTTCAGATGGTTGTGAATGACAATGTGGTTGCTAGGAATTGAACTTGGGACCTCTAGAAGAGCAGTAGGTGCTCTTACCCACTGAGCCATCTCTCCAGCCCAACAATTTGTCGAGACAGTCTCTCACTATAACCTTGGCTTACCTGAATTCACAGTGTAGATCAGGCTGGCCTGGAACTCACAGAAATCTGTGCCTGTCTTTGCCTCCCAAGCACTAGGATTAAAAGTGTATATCACCACGCCTATCTTACCCATAGGTTTTTATATTTAATAGCAAATATTGGCCAATCTGCTTCTCAAGGTGAGAACTGCAAATACTATTCCATGTAAGTATTTTTCAGTTTTCTAGTTCAATCAAGAAAACCCTTATGGACCAGGCAGTGGTGGCGCACACCTTTAATTCCAGCACATGGGAGGCAGAGGCAGGCAGATTTCTGAGTTTGAGGCCAGCCTGGTCTACAGAGTGCGTTCCAGGACAGCCAGAGCTACACAGAGAAACCCTGTCTGGAAAAACCAAAACCAAAAAAAAAAAAAGAAAACTCTTATGAAATAATCAAAAATTATACACACACACAAATGTATTTATAAACTTATAAGCTATAAATTTATAAACTAAAAGAAGAAATAATATATTTGCCAGATTCAGGGGGCTGGAGAGATGGTTCAGTGGCGTTTAAGAGCACTGGCTGCTTTTCCAGGACGGGTTCAATTCCCAGCATCCACATGGCAGCCTACACTATAACTCCAACTACATTGAGTTCCAAGACCTTCACACACAGAGACATGCAGGCAAAACACCAATGCACATAAAATATAATTTAAAATTCAGTTTTATGTGGCAAGTAAAATTTTATTGTTCTAGCTAGAAACAAGCATACATTACACAGATATAACACAGGAATATATTAGATGAAGAAGGCTATTATAAATTTCTCAACAACCAAAATAACATACAAGTTACTACTAGCACTATCCCATACATGGTCCTAGCTCTTGAGCATCTGGATATTAGCTGACGGCTGAACCTGGTGTGGAGGACTAGACCATCAGGTTGGCTGAGGTGCGCCTTGCTCTTGAATGGACATGGACTGCATGCACTTATTCAGGAGATCCTCTTCCTTTGTTTCTTCATTCATGTGTGGTTGATAAACATTAGGAGAAACTGAAGGGAAGATAAGTGTTTATAATGTGTTCTGGAAATAAAATTCTTTAATTTTATTACTATTATTTTATATGTATGGGTGTTTTGCCTACATGTATGTCTATGTACTGTGTGTGTGTGCCTGGTGCCCACAGATGGCAGAAGAGGGCATCAGATCTCTTGGAACTGGAGTGGTGGATGCTGGGAATTGAATACAGGTCCTCTGGAAGAGCGCAGCCAGTGTGCTTAACTGCTGGGCCATCTCTTCAGCCTCATTCACTTGTCTTGTTGTTGTTGTTGTTGTTAATTTTGAGACAGGGTTTCTCTGTGTAGCTCTGGCTGTCCTAGAACTCACTCTGGAGACCAGGCTGGCCTCAAACTTAGAAATCTGCCTGCCTCTGTCTCCCAAGTGCTGGGATTAAAGGCGTGCACCACCACCACCCAGTGGCCCCCAATCTCTCTTACTGGTAGAGTCACAGCACTGTAAGTGTGGGTAGCACACTTAGTAAACACTATTCCCACTGATTTTCAAAGTCTTTAGGTTGAGGGAATTAGGAGTTAAGGTAACCTGTCAGTTATGGTTTCAATGTCTCCATATCCTTTAGTCTTTTCTCATGGTTTGAGGACCTCAAGCAATGTTTCCTCTGCCAGGGTTTCCTTGGCCCTTTCCCTGATGTCTGGGAATTAAGACTTTGCATATGCTTGGCAGACATCTACAAAATACATGTGAATTTTGGGTATACTGGCACAAGTCTATAGTCCCAGCACTTGGTTATCAGTTAGTCTGTGCTAGAGAGATAGACCTTGCCTAAAACAAAACCAACCAGTAACAACAGCAAACCCCAAAGGACCAGGAGCGAAGGTCTATGTGAAGAGCTCATGCCTAACACAGGAAAAAAGACACAAATCTCACTCTCTTGACTACTGAATTCTTTGAATGGAAGCATAAGCTACTTCAGGTTTAGTTGTTTGGCTTTTTGAGATAGATAAGGTATCACTGAGCAGCTCTGAGTGGTCTTGAATTTGCTATGTAAATCAGGCTGGAACTCAGATACACTGCTTTTGCTCTGGGAACTATGTCATACTGCCATGGTTAGAGCTCATCACACTTAAAATGTTTAATTAAGACAATTAAAATGGGGGGCTGGTGAGATGGCTCAGCAAGTAAGAGCACCGACTGTTCTTCCAGAGGTCTTGAGTTCAAATCCCAGCAACCACATGGTAGCTGACAACCATCCATAATGAGATCTGATGCCCTCTTCTGGTGTCTGAAGCCAGCTACAGTGTACTTATATATAATAAATAAATCTTTAAAAAAAAACAATTAAAATGACTATATTTAGCTTAATATTTTTTTAAGCTAAATGTTCAAAAGTGCAAGGCAGGCATGTAATCCTGCCCACCTACAATCTTAGTGCTTAGATTTAAAAACAAAAATCTATAATTCTGTGTGTGTGTGTGTGTGTGTCTGTTTAATTCATTTACCTGGTAGCAAGAACAGTCTACGCGGTCTTCTGAAAATCTTCAGGGACTTGCATCTTGTTTTAGAAACATACCCAATTTTTAACCTGTGAGAAAGGAAAGTATTTTAATTGGAGACAATAAAGTGAACAACGCTGTCAGTCTTCAACGCAAGATTCCTTTTACTAGCTGCTGGGATTACCTAAGACCTTCATTCCCCAGATTCTCCTGTGATCTATTAACCCTGAAGTATATAGCACAGTTATCATAGTTTAGATACTGACACTTTTGTGTTGTAAGCTGTGGGTTATTTTCTGAAACACAATCTCATGCAGTCCAAGCATGCCTCAAATTCATTACGTAGGCCGAGATGTCCTTAACCCCTTGACCCTCCCAAGTACTGAGAGACCAGGCTATGCTATCACACCTGCTGACAGCTGCTTTCCTTCTCCTTCCTCCTGGCTGTATAGTACTCCCAAGTACTGAGAGACCAGGCTATGCCATCACACCTGCTAACAAACAGCTGCTTTCCTTCTCCTTCTTCCTGGCTGTACAGTACTTCCCCCCCACCCCCTGCAGGAACACTACAAGTTTCTGGAGGCATTTGCATTATTTGGAATTTGAATGGGAAGTGTAGTCTATCTCTAGCTGATCCAGGATTTTTTTTTTTGTTTATTATTAACTGTGTGTTTGAATATGGGTGTGTGCTGTGGTTCATGGAGTTCCTGTATGGAGGTTAGAGAAAAGCTTTGGGGAATCTGTTCTACCAGGTTCTACTCTGGGTTCTAGGGGTCACACACAGGTTATGGGCATGCATAGCAAATATTTTTACTTGCTGAACCTTCTTGCCCTGATCAAGAAATGTTTATAAATTCAGATTATACTGTGGGAAAAAAAAGTGGGATACTTGGTGTGGTGGCACACCTGTACTGCTAGCATGTGAGAAGCTGTGGCAAGAGATTACCCTGCATGTGTGGCATACCTGGGGTATATATCCTGGCACGGAAACTCAAGTGCCCTGCTTGTCATATCCCCCTCACTGCAATGAAAAGGAAGTGGCCTCCCTCATCTAAGCTTAGTGGAGTGAATATATTAGGAAATGGGAGTTCTAATCTCAGGAAGATCCCTTCACACAGAACTGAGTTCATTTTTTCCTTCTTAAACACAAGAGACAGACAGACAGACCCTTCTTTGTGTCTCAGGGGTCGCCAAAGGGAATGTCTGATCATTTCAGGTGTCTCTGCTGCAGTGCTCAGAGAGTCATCTCTCTCCAGATGGTGTCTCCACGTAGTACAGGGGGAGTGCTGTTTCTGTGCGTACTGAGAGCTCATATGGCCTCTGTGGTGAGTGAGGACACCTGGAACACAAATTGCCTCTTAGAAGATGCTCTCACTTCTCCTAAGAAGTGACAAGAAACCAAGTGGAGGTACACCTGCCTGGCTTTTGCAACCCGTGATGAAACAGATGTATGTACTGCCTCTTCATTAAGGTCCGAAGATAGCTGGAGTTACAGATCTTAGCAATACTACACAGGTAGCGCTTCTGGCCCGAGGTGAGTTCTGGATGCTGAAAGACAGAAAGAGGCTACTGACCACTGTAGTGTAGAGGCATGTAGGTCCTTGTGTTCACAGATAAACACTGCGAGAGCTAGGTAGGTCAAATACACAGAGCCATCTCTTCTAAGGGAGAGATGTATATATTTAACTTGTGATTAATAGTCTTGTGCCATTGTATTATCTGTGTTGCCAGGCAACACCAAATGCTCCTCCAGACCCTTGAGCCTCTTTCCTCAGTTAGCCTATAGTACCTATCTTCTACTTTACAAAGAGTTCTGACGTAGTCATGTCTTAGGCCTTGCTGTATACATGGGGTTGAGTTACTTATCACCAGGAAACATTTTCCCAAACGGTGCTGTGCTTAGATATGCCTAAAACAAACTACTTGAGGTAAGACTCTCAAAGTTTGACCCAACACTAGCTACTGAGTTGTGTTGACCTGAACTGCTTTATCTTTCACAGACTGACATAATTCCGGCCTTGGTAGTTACAGAGACCCCTAGCACTATAAAACACAGGCCAACAGTCGTCTTACTGAAAGGATGGATGTTGGGGGCTGTCTCACCTCATCTTTATGGGTCTCACAAGCAAATTCAGTTCTCTCAACTTACCCAGAGAAGGAAATGAGTTTATTACAACATGCAAATGGCTGTAGCTGCCACCCACAATAATTCATATATTTGAGCTTTGAGAACCAAAGGAACCTAGAACTAAGAAGGAGGGGCTCTGTTCTCTGTCCGTAAGCTTCAGACCCCATCTATCTTCTCAAGTTGGATATTTTGGTTGCTTGCTTAATTTTGTGTGTGTGTGTGTGTGTGTGTGTGTGTGTGTGTAGGCTAGGGTTATA